>PVJO010034496.1:0-10882 GCA_004026905.1 Hystrix cristata | reverse complement strand
TGGGTTATTTAGAATATTTATCTCTTCTTGATTCAGTTTTGGTAGTTCATATGTTTCTAAGAATCTGTCCATTTCTTCAGTGTTTTCCATCTTGTTTGAGTAGAGGTTCTTGAAGTAGGTGCTGATGATCCTTTGGATTTCCACTGGGTCAGTTGTGACTTCACCCTTTTCATTTTTTATTGCATGGATTTGGGTCTTTACTTTCCTTTTTTTTTTTGATAATATTGGCTGGGTGTTTGTCTATTTTATTTAATCTTTCAAAAAACCAACTCTTAGTTGATTCTTTGTATTGTTTTCTTAGTCTCATTTGAATTAATATCAGCTCTGAGCTTAATAATTTCCTCTCTCATATGAGCTTTGGGTTTGATTTGTTCTTTATTTTCTAGATGTTTGAGGTTCAACATTAAGTTGTTTATTTGAGCTTGTTCTGTCTTCCTGATGTGAGAGTTCAACAAAATGAATTTCCCTTATAGCACGGCTTTTGTTGTATCCCATAGGTTCCAGAATGTTGTATTGACATTATATTGAACTGTACAAATTGCTTAACTTCATCATTAATTTCTTCTGTGACCCAGCTGTTGTTCAGAAAAGATGTTATTTAGTTTCAATGTGTTAATGGTTTTTTTTTTTGTTTCTGTTACCATTGAATTCCAGTTTTATTGCACTATGGTCTGATAGTATGCATAGGAGAATTTCAATTCCCTTACATTTACTTAAACATGCTTTGTGAGCTAGTATATGGTCTATTTTGGAGAACGTCCTGTGTGCAGCTGAGAAGAATGTGTATTCTGCTGTTGTTGGGTGGAACACTCTGCAGACATCTGCTAAATCCATTTGTTCACAGATTTGATTCAGTTCTGATATTTCTTTGTTAAGTTTTTGTCTAGTTGATCTGTCTGTTTGTGACAGTGGGGTATTGAAGTCTCCCATTATAATTGTGTTAGTGTTTATTTGATCTTTCATATTTCTTAATATTTGTTTTGTGTCATTAGGTGCACCAATATTTGGCGTATAAATATTAATGATTGTTATTTCTTCCTCTTGGAGTTTTCCCTTGAGAAGTATATAATGACCTTGTCTCTCTTGATCAGTCTTGGTTTGAAGTTCTTTTTTTTCTGAAATTAGGATAGCTACCCCTGCCTTTTTCTGGGTTCCTGTTGTATGAAATATTGTTTTCCATCCTTTTATTTTCAGTCTATGAATTTCGTTTTGGGTTAAAGGTGTCTCTTGTATGCAGCACATTGATGGATCTTGTTTCTTGATCCATTCTGCTAGTCTGTTTCTTTTGAGTGGTGAGTTGAGACCATTTACATTGATGGATACAGCTGTTATATATTGACTTATCTTTGTCATAGATCTTTTCTGTTGTTGGTTCTGTGTTTTACCTCAGTTTAACTGCTCATCTTGCCTGGTGGATTCTTTTTATTAGTATCCTTGTAATTAGTTTCCTTTTTCTTTTTCTAGGATTCCCTTCAAAATATTTTGTAGAGGTGGTTTGGAGGTCATGAATTTCTTCAGCTGTTCTTTGTCGGGGAAGTATCTTATGTCATTGTTGAATTTGAAAGATAGTTTGACTGGGTATATCACTCTGGGTTGGAGATTGTTTTCTTTAAAGTTTGAAATATTTTGCTCCAGGCTCTCCTTGATTTAAGGGTGTGTGTTGAGAAGTCTGCTGTGATTCTGATGGCTTTACCTTTATAGGTGATTTTTTTTCCCTTACATTTTTCAGTATTCTGTTCTTTTGTTGAATTTCTGGATTCTTATTTTATTTCTTGGTGTAGATTTATTTTGGTTATGGGTAACTGGGGTTCTATATGCCTCACTTAACTGTATGTCAAGTTCTCTTCTCATGCTTGGGGAAGTTTTCTGTCATTACTACTATAAATAATCTTTTTATATCCTTTGCACTCTTTCTTTTTCATTCATGCCAATCTTCTGTTGTTCTTCTTTGCATCATATTGCAGTTGTTGTATTGATTTTTCATAGTCTCTAGCTATTTTTTAAGAAGTTTTCCTTTTCATGGTCATGAACTGCGTCCTGGCTTCTAGTTCTGAGAGTCTGTCTTCACTTTCATTTAATCAACTGTGTATAGTTTCAAGGAAGTTTTTGATTTCTTGGACATCTGTTTGGATCTGTTTCGTGGGTTCCATTTCTTTCCCGAGTTGAGTGGTCAAGTGTTCCATTGTTTTTCTAAGCTCCTCTGTTTTTTTAAATCTGTGTGTACTCTAAATTCACTAATCAGGTCTTTCATTATGACCATCATCTCCTTCTTAACTTAGCCAATTATTTCTAATCTGATGTTCTCTATAGCCTTGTTCATGTGTTTTTTAAATTCTGCTGCTATCATTTCTGCAAGTTTGGTTGGGTGTTTTCTGATTTTCTCTATTTCATTGTCCTCTAAATTTTTTCTGGGTGGACTGGGAGGTCTCAGGTTGTATTTCACTTCTGGGTCTCATCATTTTCTTTGTGTCTATATGTATTTCCCCCCTTTTAGTTTCAGTGTTGATTTTTATATTTCGTTCTTGGGCAGTTACTTGAAGACAGATATCAATGCTTTCCAAGGAGAAGTCTGTTCCTTCAGTGTCTTCTAGGTGTATGTGATTCTTGGCTTTTGTGTCTACTTCAAGACCTTGGACTATGTTAATGATTATTACCCCAGAAAAATGCAGTATTGCTGTATGAGAAAGTACAACTTGTTATAACCTGTATAACACCCTTGTTACACTACTACATTAGCAATAGCAATAGCATTAATTACATTCATGAAATTGACCAACTGTGGTAACTTTTAACTTTGTATCTTTAACCATAGGAGCAAGATCAACACAGTTATAAAGCAGAATCCAATATGAACCAGGAATTTGTGTGTAGTGGATTTCCCATTAGTAAAGTGGTTTTTACCCAGTGTGTAGGGTGGATTATGAGAGCTAGGGAAAGGTAGTGAGGTCAATGAAGAGAGTTCTAGTAGATGCAAGGCTTAAGGACAAAAGAATGTTACTTATACTTTGAGAAACTTGAGTAGATAGTATAGGAAGAGTGAAGGGTGGGACTAGTGGGTCAAACCATGTAGAATCTAGACAATATCACTCATGAAAAATAAAAGAGAGAGAGAAAACAAAAAGAATAAAGAAAAGTCAGAGCAGTTGGTTGAGGAAAGAAGAGAGAGAAAAGGGAGTAGAGAGAAGGAAAGATATGAGCAAGGTGGGAGTCAATACAAGTGAAAACCTAAACAACAACAAGAAAGAATAGGTGGAAAAGAGAACATATCAGACAGGTAACAGAATGAATAATAGAAAGAAAAAAGAAAAGGAGAAACACAAGAAAAAAATATATTGTTATATATACATATGCATATGCATATAGTGTGATTTCTCTGATGCCCACCGTTTTGTGGTAGTGTGCAGGCCAAAACCTGATTCTGTGCTTGTTACCCCTATCGAGTTTGCAGTGGTTAGTGCTGGATACTATGTTGATCCTGGCCTCCAGGTGTGGAGTCTGGGGCAGAATTTTCAACCTGCAGATCTCTAGGAGATCCTTGGTAGCCCACCTATGTCTCCTTAACCTTTATGACTCTAAAACTTTCCTCAGTGGTGTGGGTATTGTTGGCTCTACTAGGTACTGCTGGCTTGGACCAGAAAAGAAGAAAAGAAAAAAGAAGAAGAAGAAGAAGAAGAAGAAGAAGAAGAGGAGGAGGAGGAGGAGAAGAAAGAAGAATAGAGAGATGCAACAGTGCCCTCTGTCCCAGATCTTTTCCATGTTACTTGAGCTTCACTCTGCTGGCTCATGGGTGGAGCTGGCAAGGATCAGTGGCCCTGGAGTGTGCAGACTGGCTGGTTCAAGCCTAGGAGTCTTTTGGGTCAACTGTTGAGTCTCATTTTCTTTTTCTTTCTTTCTTTCTTTCTTTCTTTCTTTCTTTCTTTCTTTCTTTCTTTCTTTCTTTCTTTCTTTCTTTCTTTCTTTTTTTTTTTTATTTTAATTCCTGGGTCGATGTCTGTGAATTGCTTATGGCAGGTAGCTTTATTGCTAGTACTGAGAATCCTTTGGAAGTGACTCTTTCCTAAGAGATGTCTTCCAGGTGAAGCTCGTTTTGGGGTTTTGAGTCTGTCACAACATCCCATCTCTTCAATTTAGTGGGGCTGTGAAGCTGCTATTTGGCTAGCCTCTGGTTCTTTGGCACTGGCATATAGTGTTGTTTATGACCCTCAGGAAGTCTCAGTCTTGGCTTACAAGAAAGCACAACTGATTAGAACAATTCTGTCACCTTGACTAAAGCAGTACTATCAGTAAGAACAATAGCAACAAACACAACCTAGAAAATGATGAACTGTGATAACTATTAATTTGCCACCTTTAACCATATGAACTAGATTTGTGGCTATATAACAATATCTAAAATAAACCAGAGGGGAGGGGCGGGGGAGAGGGGGAGAACCAAGATGCACCATGTATAGGTACAGAATAAATGTAATGAATGTGATCAATGTATGTAGAATGTACCAATACATGCTCTTGGTTTAAAATAAATAAATAAAAAAAAATAAAATAAACCAGAAACTCGTATTCAGTAAGTATGCCCTCAATATGGCGATTTTACCTTCGGGGGAGAAAATTCAGAAAGGATTAGGAGAAAAAAATTGAGAAATAGAAGAAGAGGAAGAGATGAGAAGCAAAGCTGGAGGACAGGAAGATTATGCAACCTTTGGAAAACTGGTAATGAAGACAGGAGGGAAAGAGAGAAGGAAGAAATAAAAACAAGAACAGAACAAAACAATAGCAATAAAAACTAAGAATAAATTTCACATTCATATAAAAACAAGAAAAAAGCAAGAAAAAAGAAAGAGGAAAAAACCAGCAGCAACAAGAACAGAAAAATAGAAAAAGAAAAAGAAAAATAAATGTCTGCATCCAGGTGTGTCTCTGCTGTCCCTGGAGTACACAGCAGGTGGCCCGGGTTTGTGTAGGTGAATCCTGGCAGTATGCTTACAGGGGTGTAGTGGGTGTTCCCAGCTGGGCTCAACAGAGAGACTTTACCACCAATTCCACTAAAGTTCAGGCTGGTCTCTGGCTGTGAGGTTGGAACCTGATTTGTTCAGCTAGAGACATACCATGTGTCTCCCACTGGCTTCGACTGGGCTCCTTGCCAGCTTGAATTTGGCTCCTTGACCTCTTGCCGACTCGAACTTGAACTCAGCCGTGCCTGCCCTCGCACTGAAAGCTGCCCACAGCTTCTCTGAATTCTGAGCTCAGATGGCGACCAACCAATTATCCTCCTGGGGGACGTATGAACCCAAATAACCCACCAGCTCTGCAGTCCGCTGTGTCTATTGCGCCATCCCACGGTGTGTCTTTCTGTGGAGGCCTCTGGGGTTGCCACCAGTCACTGAGTATCTGCAGGCTTGGGCTGCCTCTCCCATGAAACAAACTGGGCCTCTGGGAGAAAGCACTGTGAGCCACCTCCTTCTTCCGCACTGAGATCTCTCTTCTTGTTTTCCCTGTGAGCTTCAAATCTTGCTTCAGATCCTTGCTGGGTCCTGGGAACCCAGTTCCCTCCTTCTTCTCTTCCTCACTTTGCCATATAGCTATATCTATCTGACATGTTTGAAACTTAATGGAGCATATGTAGAGGAAAATTTTTAGGATGAGAAATAGAACGAGAATCCACATCTTCTCCATTGTTCTTTAATTATTCATGTATGGTTTTATGAAGCAAAGGAAGAGAGACAGAGACACACACACAGTCACAGAGACAGAGAGAGACAGAAATACAGAGAGAGAGAGAGGCAGAGAGAGGCAGGTGGAGAGAGGAAGAGGTGTCATTTATCTATCTATCTATCTATGTATCTATCTATCTATCTATCTATCCACGCAAAACCTCTTGTTCTTGTAGGTGGGGTATTTGGTGGGTAGCTGGATCATGGGTGTGTGATAACTAGATTAGACCACTGATTGTTTTAGCATAGTTCTCTGTGTGTGTGGCACCAACCAATGGACTTGTAGCCTGAATGAAATAAAAAGGCAAAGGGTGGCTGGCTGCTTCCTTCCTCTTGCCTGCTCTGCCATGGACTGCTTCTCCTTTGCCATGCTCTTCTGCCATGCTGCCCTGTGTAAGAACCAGCCAATGTAGACTGAAACCTTACAAAACTGTGAGCTAAAATAAACATTATCTTTAAATTTGTGGGTGTCAGGTATTTTGCCTCAGCAATGAAAAAATAACACAAAGAGAGGCATGGAGTAGGGAGGGTGACAGCACAGCATACTCGATTGATGCATGCTGACTGCTCCCCCAACCCCAACTCTGCTGCATGGAATAGGCAGAGGGCACGGAGGGCAGCTCATTAGCTGGCAAGCAGTAACTTCTAGCAATACAAGCTGTCATGGCCCCACTTGTACTCCATGACTTCTTCAACTCCAGAACAACCCACACTCTATTGTGGTCCAGGGCTCTAAGGCAAAGTCTGTGCTCTGTCCTGCTGCTTTCCCGCTTCATATGAAGGACTGGACCACTCAGCAGCTGTCCACTTGTGTCCAGATAACCAGAGTTACGCGGGAGGCACAGCTGGGGTTATTGCAGGAGACAGCCTGGTTGAGGAGGGGCTGCTCCGCATTTCCCGACACAGGGAAGCAGTTGTTGGGATGGAGAATCCCCCATCACGCACAGGGAGCAGAGTCCCAAGGAGGCCTCGCACCAAGCACGGTGAGTACAGGCTTCACTTGCACAGTCCTGGCTCTCACCTGGCTAGGACTCTCTTCGGGAACTCACAGTGGTTTTTGGGGGAATGGAAGTTGTGGCAACACAGTGCTTTACTCTGGTGTGAGCAAGAATCCTGGAGGTGGAGCCCAGCAGGGTGGAACTCCAGGTCTGGACACAGATGTGTCTACAAAGGCCTGGCGATGAAGGACAGTGCACCCTTCTGACTCCAGGTGTGAAATGCAGTGGGCACACCCCAGAAGCTGGGAGCGCACACAGATTTGCTGAGTCTCTTAGCCTGCCCTCAATTTGCCAGGCTCCTGTGTCACCCTCCAGAGTAGCTGGGATTACAGGTGTGCACCACTGAAGCCCAGTGTTGGTCGGTTTTTGTTTGTTTGTTTGTTTTGGTTTTTGAGACAGGGTCTCGCTATATAGTTCAGGCTGGCTTTGAACTCACTGTGTAACCCAGGCTGGCCTCAAACTCATGGTGTTTCTCCAGCCTCAGTCTCCCAAGTGTCAGGATTACTGTTGTGCACCACCATGGTGAGCATTCATTTCTTAAAGACATAAACAAATTAATATAAACATTAAATTTAAATCTATTGACTTGTGTTGGAGTCACTTTGAAGTTACCTAATTGTGACTTGAAGGTGACAATTATGATTTTGTTTCTTGACATTTTAAATAATTTTATTCTTTCATATGCAAGAAGACTTAATGTCATTTTATTTGAATATAATGATGCGTGTGTTAGGAGTGTTGGGAATCGCTAGAAGGATTTTCAACACCAGCCCTACGTAAGGAGTGGCAATGCAGTCACACAGTGTCAAATCCCCGAGGACCGTTATCAAGAATACAAACACCTGGATTTTCCCAGATACTTGTGATTGTTCATTACCAACATATAGTTCATAAATAATGATATTTTCAACTCTATCTCTGTCTAGACTAGAACATAGCATACAGAAATGCTTCATTCATAAGTGTTGAATAGAAATTTTATAACTTATTCTCCATGGCACTTGCCAATTGAAATCATCATAGGAAAAATTTGTAAATGAACTAAGTTAGGATTTTTCATCCCAATCTCACCCTGAATTCTGTGCTGAAGATTGAGCCAAGATTACTGAGAATAAATGGTTGTTCATATTTATAGGTTGACAGGAATGGAAGCATTTGACTTTACTGGAACTGGGCAGCACCTGATCTGTTAGCTCTTGGGCAGATTATGGGCCACTGCACGCATTTTGTCCTTCCTAGTCCCTGGTCCTCCAGCTCTTGGAGGGTCAATACTCACACTAACTCTTCTGGGCCACCCTCCCTGACAACACTGTATAATCTGTACCCCGTCTCCATGCCATCCTTCATCCCAATAACATAATCTATTGTTTTCAACTAGCTACTTTTCAATGCTAATAATGAAGCAGGGCCAGCATCTTTGAAATTGGAAAATATCTTAATCTTCAGATTTATATGATTGTATTTTTTTTTGGTGCCAGGGATTGAAATTAGGGCCTTGTGCTTGTGAGGCAAAAGGATTGCATTTTTTAAAGTTATAGTTTTAAAAAATTAATAATCATAAATAACTTATCTCCCACCTTCAGTGTTTTACTTATCATTTACATATCATAATTTATAAGATAATACTGATACATCAGTGTTAAATGAAGTCCATTTTCACACTGGGCCTTTTTCTTTTTGCTGAACATTATTTCCACGTTGACTAATGCAAAATGCTGTGTATTCATCCATTAAAATACTGTACAGGATAACGTCCCTGTCCTGAAAAATCCACTGAGATCCAGGGCTATAACTTCACACTGTGCGTCCTTGCTTTTCACTACTGTGGGTGATGGAAACATAAAAGTAATTTCCACCTTTGCTTCTTTGTCTTAGCATAAGAAAAAGTAATTTGCCACATATATTTACATTCTCATAAAAGGACAGATAACAGAGAAGCTCAAGTTTGTGGGTCTGGAAATGAATCGTAGCAGTATATTCAAGGATGCAATTAGGACATTTGAAAAAAGGTTTAAAATTGAATCCTCTAGTTCAGTCCATTAACATCATCCCAAATGGCATCTAGGCAAATGGCTTATTGACACAAATTATGGGCAAAATTGACTAAGAGGCCGTGGTCCCTGGGATGCTGCTGTTAGAGACCTTGGATAAAATTATAGTGCCTCTAGGTGGAGAAAATAATACTTAAATATTATTTACAACTTGTGCTTTTCACCTGGATGCCAGACCTCAGATGCACAGCCCAGGGGAGAAATGGGGACAAATTCCTCTTGGGGCTTAGCTGAAAGGAGTCAGGGACATACAAGTGTCCACCTGAGTCAAAAAGAATAAATGCACAGGCACAGAAACATAATGCATGTGTTTATCTGGTGCTCCTGCAAGGTTCCTCTTTGGTCAGACTTAAGACTTTGCGGGTATTTCTAAATGTTTCCTTTGATAATTTCCTTCCTTATCCTGCAGCTTCCCCTCTTAGTGTGTAATTTTGAAAATGAACCCTGCCTTCAGAAAAGGAGAACCAGTCTGCGCAAGGACGGAGATGTGGTGATCGGGGGATTTTTCTCCATTTTTATCTACATATACTACACTGGCACCTTTAGTCTACAGCCAGTGGAGGACTTCGTTATCTTGCCGTAAGTGCCTTCCTAATTTATACTTTTTCTTTATTGGTTATCAGATGGATAACACCTGGGGATCCGTGGATGGCTCTATCAGTATTCTTTTTATTGCCATCCCATCCTTCTCACCTACGTGTGCACAGGATTTAGCTTGAATTATTTTGCATTTCCCTGTCCTGTTTTTCTCAGCTTTTGAGGGTGAGAAAAGAATATCCTTTTCCCCCCATGTTCTTAGCTTCCTGTTTTCCGAGTTGGAAGCTGAGGGGGACACCACTTTCCAGCTTATTCCACTATCTGTGCCCCACATCTTAACCAGCTGCAACTGCGTGGAATTAAATGATGTTTCTTACAAAAGCAATTCAAGCCATTGGGCTGCGTTTTAGGCTAAGTGGCTACAGCAAAATATTCCCTTTATGCCTCCCAGGGACTGCTAATGTTTTTAGATGTATAAAATTCCATGTATTCCTACCAAGTGTCAACTGCTATTTATAGTCCGCTGCGTGCAGACACTTCTTGCTGTAGATATTCAGTTATTCTTTCAAATAATCTGTTTCTCATTATGTATTCCATGGCAAGGGCGCTCCGTGACTCTCCGAGTTGCAAGCTAGACAGTAAATAATGGATGAGTCATCTGTGAGGTTTTGCCCTGCGCTTCTCTGCTTCCTCACTAGGACACACTTACATTGTCTGTTTTCAAATTGTATGCAACTGTTCTGTTGCTAGATGTAAAATTAAATAGTGGATTTTGCAACATGTGAGAGGTATTAAGCAGACAGCACGTGTCCCTGTGAGCAAACTGGATGTCATTAAAATAGTGGTGAATTGTCCTTTCCCAGATGCCGGAGCCACAAATGTTTCTTCCCACAGCCTGGAGTGGGGATGGCAGGGAAGGTATTTGGGTCTCTTCTCTACACGGTGCCTGAACCCATCTCGCATTTCTCTTCACGTGCTTGTGTTTTTGCGCTTGGACACTTTCCCCACGTTGCATAGTTTTTGAGACAGGGTTTTATGTTGAGTGGTCTGCAGGAAAGTTTCTGGCTTTAAGTCTGTCTTCTGCCTCAGCCTCAGCCGGGCGCTACAGGGATGAGTCATGACACTTGCCATGTATTTTCCCCCAGTTTCCAAAACCATATTTGATATTGTTATCAACGTGCTGAAGAACAAACTGATTCTTGTAGCTGCAGCTCAGTGTTGTTTCTTAGCCGGATAAGCATCAGCAGGAGTTTTAATTGGCTGAGTTGGGGAAGTCTGCTGTGAAATCTCATGAAATTTGCTAAGCAAAAGTTGCTTACGGCACTTGCTGAAAACGGTAAAGAGGATTTTCTTTGATCAGGACAGACCCCGTAAAGGGACCCGCACAATGTGTGTTTCTACTGGGGAGCGGGGACCGCAGGGCATTCTGAGCGCTGCACGACTCGGTGGGAGGTCACAGCCAAACGGCAAGCTGGAAGTCACTGGATGGAAGCTGACCAAGAGATGTAACGGGGTAAGAAGGGTTCTGACTAAATCAACCTGAGAAGATTCTAGCCGAAGGCAGCCGCTGTGATCAGATAGTATC
>PVJO010034495.1:0-10878 GCA_004026905.1 Hystrix cristata | reverse complement strand
GCCTTTTTGCTCCTTATCTTGAATGGAATATGAAGAAACCTAAGATTTTAAATCAAGTTAAACTCATTTCTAATGATAAATTTTCAAGCAAAGATTTTGTTATCGTGGAATTAGACATCACTCCATTAGTGCGTTGGAATGTCCTTAGATGCAAGTGCTTGGTTACCCAGATAGTTGTCCTGTTTATGCCAAGCTTCCTGCGTTTCTGCAGAATTCCTGAGAAGGCTGTGGCTTTGCATAACACGCCTGCCATTCTATGGGAACTGTTCCTTCGACTTTCTACCACAGCCTGCCAATATCCCTGCTCTGAGAGTAGCACTAAGACCCTGCAGGAAACATAGGTAACTGTTCATCAAGAAAAAGGTGAGAGACCCGAGTCCAGGGAACTCAACCTGACGTCGACAGGACTCTTCACTGTGTGGGTCCCACACAGGATCATCACGTGTGGTCTCCAGAGACGTCTTCTGATGCTTCCGTTTAATGGTTCTCTGTTTTTATTCATGTCTTGTTTTCCTCACTGCTCTATGGACCATTACTCCAAAATACTCAGTTTACTGTTGCAAAGAAGGAAATAACTAGGGCTGGGCACTCAGGGATCTTTTCCCATCTCAACTGTCAGTGCCACCTTTTATTATGCTACCTCAGTGAGTACACTATGCATTGAACACAATCTGAAATCACTTCCTACTTCCACCAACTGGCTACTACAATAAGTTCAGTTCTCTCCTTCTCTCTAAATTAGGAAACAAGTTCTGATTTGGAAAACCTAGAGTATGCACCGTATGAAAGGATGTCTATAGGTCTCATCTTCCAGAAGGATTTCAGAAAAATAATCTTCTGCACTCTTCTTGTCAATCCAAAGAGTGCATGACTAATGACCATCTGCTTCAAAAACCCAAACTCAAACACACTGAGGCTTGAATGTGAGCCCGTTACCCAAACCACAGACCTGCTACTCTCCATCAGTATATTGGTGACATCGTGTAGCTAAGGGATAAAATGGCAGAAGGTTTTTTCCTGGGAAAATTTGTGCCTCGTCCTTTATAATACTCCACCGAGTCTTAATCGTATTTGACCTCCTTATTTCAGTCTTCTACACTCTTAGTTGGGTAGAGTCCTGAATTCAGAAACTTAACACATGCAAGTAAAACATACAACTCACAGAAATTTCTCTTTCATGTTAGTCAAAATAAACCAGAGTCTTACCTTTAGACAGCTGAACTGCCAAGGGAAATGTCACTTTTTTTTTTTTTTTTTGGAAATGTCACTTTTATTTAGAGACAGATGAGTCCAACCTGTGGCTGAGATCTTGATTGCGGTGTATGCAGACTGCACTCAGCAGCACAGACAGTAGTATTTCTGTCACCCTTGCACTTGACCACAGAGAATCCCTTGGTCACTTATGTGTGCGATATATCAAAAAGTATTTTCCATTCTGAGAGGACAATTAGTTTTTCTTCTTTAGAATCCCATTATCTAGTTTTTTCTGACTTTTCACATAATTTGAGTCCAATTATTAAGACCCAATTTCTCAATCAGGTGCAGTCTTGAGAATCTCCTTTGGTGATTTATTTTATCATGGTCTCAGACTGCAAATATTCATCTTTTTTATACTTCTTGCTCCCAATACTTAGAGTATTCTTTCACAATAGAATTATTTCCCTCTAGCGAGTTTGCGCAGTACATTACTACCTCTCATTCAAGAGAAACCAGGCTTGATATGGGAGTCAGGAGAGCTCCACTGTAGACCCAGTTTACACTATGAATGCTGTACAATTCCACAATCCATTTAATCCTCCCCATTTTAATTATTTCCAGTGCTGTGAAAATAATAACTCTTCTATATGTACTCTCATGGAATAATTGAGATAAGAGACTACAAAGCAAATGACAATTTATCTTTCCCGGAAGTGTAATGTAGCTCTACATGAATATCAATACTTGACTAAAGGTCTTAGTAACCAAGGCCTCTCCCCTAAGTGTCTTTCCTAAAAGTGATATGGAAGTCATCCATCACATTTCCAATTTTTAATTAGTAACAATTGTCGTTCCCAATGTTTGCTTCACTCTGTCTCTCTGCCAGCATTAAGATTTGGAATTAGCAAACTCTTGCAGTGAAAGTGTACCTAAGTCGTCAGCTTCAGGATCATAGAATTATTTTATTGTACTTCCTGTTATAATAGGGTGATAAGATTTCAGCATTTATAGTTCATATCACTAAGTCAAACTCCCTAGAAAAGCAATCGTATAATAAGTCTGCCCTTTTATAAGCTCCTGTCTATACCCACCCTCTTTTGACACCACCGTTATTAACTAATATCTGTTGATAAAGTCCTGTCTCCTTTAACCTAAGACTGTTTTCCTATAGCGCTTCCTTCCACAAAGTGGTAGACCGTGGAGATTTACAGTCCCAGACTTCTTGGCTCCATAACGCAGAAATCACCAGGACTAGTTTGGATACACTGTTGGGAGGGAGTTGATGGGTGATCCCAATTGGGCTCACGCACAGAGTGAAGTGTGGCGGTGGCTGCAGTGGCAATGTGGGGCTGATAGAACCCTCAGGAGCCTCTTGCCTTAGAGCGTTAATTGCTGCTGTGACCTAAATCCCAAAGGGAGGGCACCATGCTGCCCTTTCCATCCCTGTGGAAAGCTGTTCTCCCAATCCTTCTCTTCCCCAGAATTCCACTGAAGCCTTAGTAATTCTAAAAAAATCACACAAGCCAATGTTCTGATAGTTTAGGATGTTGCCACACAACCCAAACTTACTTAGTCTCTCGATGCCTCTATTCTAATGACCAGTGAGGGTGCCTCAATCCATATCAGAATGAAAAGCTCTCTCTATTTAGGCCCAGTGTGCCCTTCCAGAGACAGGATGTTACACTGTACTCTGTTGAGAAATGTGCGAGAAATAAGCTGTTTTGAGCTTTATAATTGTTGATGCGTAACAAGTGTATGTATTATTAAAGTCTTAGAATAATGGCATTACCTAAAAAGATTCAATGGGCCAAATACGATCTACAGAAAACAAAACAAAACAAAAACCAGTCTTATCATCTACAGGGAAAACAGAAAAAAAGAAGGTTATCAAATTTGCATAAAAATTAAGTTAGTATATCACTTTCAGTGCTTAATATGTATGAACAGATTTGATGTAATTTTGAAACAGAGTCACATTAACATTCTGTGGCAACCTTTTTTAATCCTTGTTCCTTAGGTAAATGTTTTTTCCTGTATTTATTCACACCATGTCAAATACCCAGTAATTCCCCAGCACCTCTACTTGCATATCTATGAGGGAACCCAGCTGTCTTTCACCATCCCAAGACTCATTATCTATTTTCCCCTCTGCACCCAATGTTGCATCCCATCATCCATGCTAACTCATCTACGGTATTTTCCTGATCTCCCTGAATCATCTGTTCCTACCCAATTTACCATCTAAAACCCACCCACTAATTCAGTCAATCATGTTAACATGGCTTCTGATGTTACAGGGCCCAGTGTCTCTGACAAAAGTTCTGGAATGTTTCGACAATACATAGGGAAAGTACAGATGATTCTTTTTCTTCATCCAAATTTCCAAACTCCTATAGAATTGAAAGAACCAGTTGGATCTTTTCTTTGCAGCAAGCTGGGAAAATTCCGTAGCGGTAAGAGCTTTGGTCATAGCGTCAGATGTTTGTATGGCTACTGTTTTTCTACACTCAATTCTAGACAACAAAGATAAACTTCAAAATTCTAAGGTTTTAATAAGGGTTTTCCAGCACTTTCTGTGACTCTTGGTCCAAACCTGGGTAAAGTATTCTTTTTCATTTAAATTCTATGATTCACTTCTTCCTCTAAAACATCCCTTAGATGATCCTTTTTTATGTTGTTAGTATTGATGGTCCCTATTATTTTAAAATATTGTTTACAAGAGCCATGTAATTCAGTGCCTTTCAGGGTGTTACTGGCTTCATTCAGTACCAACTTACTGAAACAGAAGCGATGCAGCAGAGTCCAGCAAACTGTTTTAAGGAAACTTTCAGGGATTTCTGATGAAATGAAATATGATAATTCCTTGAATAATTCCTTCTGTAGACCTCTCTCACCTTGTTCTAACATTACCCATTTCACAAATATTTCATGTAAAATCTTCAATAAGTACAATACCGAATCTCAACTAAGTAAAGAACAGCAGGGTCAACCACAGTCTTAAATTTTTCACTGTTTCTTTTTCATATGAACTTCCGTGTATCTTATAATCCTCACTGATCTCCAAACAGAAAATTGGTCTCTCTTCATACAGGATGGTCATCTCCATAGGCGTCTACCTAGAAATTAAATCGGTTCTTTCAAGAATCACTTGTGAAATATAAATAAACCTGCTGTAAATAGGTAAGGAGGGAGCAGAAGGGAGGGGTGGGGAAGAGAGGGAAAAACCAAGATACATCATGTACAGGTACAAAATAACCATGATGAATGTGACCATTATGTATACAATGTACCAATACATGCTCTTAGTAAAAAAAAAAAAAAAAAAAAAAGTTAAAAAAAAAGAATCACTTTTGACAGATACACTAATATTCATACCTGTTGTATTATTTTAAAAAATAACCTGAGAACAGCAAATTACTTTCTTCTGAGAAATTAATTTTCCTACGCTACTTCCTGAGAAGTAGTTTGGTTTACAATTCCTTGCTATCATTAATTTCCATTGTTACAGTTTACTTAGTTGAAAATTATTACATGTTTCCTCACTTAGCCTTTGTTCATTTAAAAAATATTAAAAATTAATAGAAAATAACACTATTCTGGTGATGATTATTGACAGTAGGTGAGACTAGACTGTGGTGGTGGAGGAGTGAGGAGTACAGGGGAATTCTCTGTTCTGTTCAATTTTCCTGGGAATGTAAAATTTCTCTAAAAAATAAAGTCTACTTAAAAATAAAAGTAATTGAGTTTGTTCTAGCTTCTCCTTGGTTTGTAAAAAGCTAGAAAAAGCATTGTTCCCATACTAAAGCAAGAAAATGTTTGATAACCTACCAAATTATAACTGTTCTTGAACTGTTGAGAGAGCTGATATTCCAGGAAAATAGAGCACCTGGAAATCAAAGGATCAACAAAGACTTCCAGAAAGACAAGGGACATGAACTCCATTTTACTTGGGCCAGCACAAGGGAGACAATTCAGGCTACCACAGCAGCTAGAAAGAATCACTGAGTGAGCAGTCCTAAAGTAGAAAATGTCTGGAATCCAGAGATTAAAAAAGGAGTTCAGATCTAATCTAATGATTTTCTCTTCAGATTTAGAATATTCTTCCTAAGAATGCTGAGAGAAGGATGTAAAACCAGACATAGACTCAAGCTGCATTGGGGGCCCCGGGGAGTTGGAGATGCCAGGCACATAGAACATTTGCTAAAGAACTTGAAGTTAGTGAGGAGAGTCAGCCCAAGAGACTGGCTATGGCAGCCGCCACCAGTAAGACCAGTGGGGTAGGACTGCTCAAGTCCTTCGTAGCTCACAGTCTTCCTGCCATGTGCCCCAAATCCCAGACACAGAGCTATAGGTTCTAATGTTTACCTTGCTTAGTTTGTTTTGGTATGCTCTTTGCATTCCTTAATATCTCATTTTGGAATAGAAATGTTTGCCCTAGACCATTATATCATGCCAGCATGTGACTTCCTTTTTGAACTTTATAGAGTTTCACAGGTAAGAGTTTGCCTTGAGTCTCAAGGAATACTTTGGCTTTGGAATTGTGAGCAATGCTGGAATTATCGTGACTTTAAGGATGGGAATCATGTGTTTTTGCTTGTGCACGGGATAATTATGCCATGTTAGATGGAATTATGATCTTGTTAGTGTGTTTATTTTGAGATTGAGTTTCGTTTGAGCTATGATTAGATGTGAAGTTGATAAAGGGTGGAAATTTGCTGGTTAATCTTGATTGTCACTTGACCGGACTAAAAGACTCCTGGAGAGGTGCCTGCATTGCCAGAGCAATACCTTCATCAGTGGATTTCATCTCATGAATTCACAACTGAATGTCCACCACGTGTATGTGACTTTGGGGACCAAGGTGACTCCTGGCCTCTTGCTCTCAGGCTGCTCCCAGCTGTCTTCTTGCAGATGCAGGTAGGCAGCTTTCCTCTGCCACATCCCTCCACTGTGATGTTCTGACTTGGAATGAAGCGAGCATGGACTGGACACTGTGAGCCCAGATAAAGCAGCCTCCTATAAGCTGTGAGTTTTGATATTTTGTCCCAGCAATGGAAAGCTGACTGATACATACCTTTTGATGAGGGTCAGAAAGAAGAGGCATGATTGTGGAAGAGGAGGAGCAGAGAGAAACTTACAGTATTATTTGACTTGTAGATGAATGCAAGCACCATGAGCTGAGGAGGAAGAGGAGAAAACTAAAGAGAAAGTTATTCCCTAGAGCCCCAGAAAGGCAGGCAGCACTGTGGACACTTCAATTTTGGCCCAGTGGCTCTCATTTCAGACAACCGTTAAATGATAATTTTGTGTTGCTTTAAGTGATCAGAGTTGTAGTACTTTCTTACAGGAGCAACAGGAAACTAAATAAGCCCTCATTCACAAAACACAGGATAATTTGAACACCAATAAATATAACTGCAATAGATTAAGATATGTCAAGTAAATTGTTGAGTTAACAATGATAATGAAAAGAAGTCCCACCTCATTTGCTGTATGAAAAATGGTAAAAAAAATTAAAATTTTATTCTACATTTCCTCTACCAACTATGCCCCAGGAAGATGAAATCATGGTGAGGAGGAATATTCCATATTTATAAATGTATTCCAGAGAATCAGGAATGAGAGGCCATGGGCTCTACCATCTTGAAGGCCTAACAAATCACTGGACTTAGTTGAGTAGCTTTCTGCTGCAGGAAGTTTTCGCAGTGCCTGGTGGATACTGAAGGCTGGTAGATGGAAGTCAGGAATGTTCCTACAGTCCACAGGATAGCTCTCTAGCAAAGAGTTATTCAGCCTAACATGTCAGTAGACATCTGTTTCCTTTAAGAAACCTGAACTGGGCAATGTACTAAGTGCAATAAGCCCTAGAAAGAAAGAAATGAGACACTGTGCCTCAAGTGTCGAACTGCAGTCATCACCTATGGAATCCTATTGTCAGAAAGAAAATAAGCTGAAATCCTGTTGAATAGGAGATACAGGGTCAAGAATATAAGATTACACTCCCAGAACATCACTAAAATATCAAGAGTGCCCACAAATTCCAGCTGGGTCAAACAATGCAGTTCTATTAAAAAAGTAATTTATATGGTCAGGATGGGGAAGTGACGATAAAGCTATAGTGTAAAAGATTTTCAGAGGCATAGAGAGTGGTCATAGAAATATCTTATTGGGATCTGTGTTTAAACAAAATGTAATTTTACATATATTAAACTTTGTATCGAAAAAGTCTACTGATGTTTTCCTGTTTATTAATTCCTGAACAAGATTTTATTCTCAAACACTTTTTAGTGACTTTTTAAGAAAAGTTCTTAAATATGACTATCTTGTTTAAAATTTTATCTTATTTTGTTCCTACCCTAATACTTTTCTCTTTTCTGTTGGGAATATCTTTCATAAGCAATTGATAATTGAGAATGGCTGTAGTCTTAAGTAATTTAATTCATGGAGAATTTAATTAACTAAGAATTGCAGTCCTGAAAAAAAATCAGTAAAATGAAGAAAAGATAAAAATTCAACTGACAAGGTGTGAGACAATAATAGCATGTTGCTACATAACTATTGCCTGCTCTCAGGATTTATACTTCCTAAGGAGTGAAGATTTGAATAATCCTTCATTTAGAGACTCCAAACATGCTGAGGAGCTGTTGGAGCGCAGAGAGTCCTGGGATGGTTAGTACAGCAGAGATACAAACACTGTGACCATGCAGTTAGTCATGCAAATAAGGATACAGTATTCCCGTATATTTTTCTTCTTGATACGTCATGGGTATGCTTACATATTTCACTAATTCTCTTCTTTCCTCTCTTTCCTATATCATTACATACAGGATATATTCATGGTAGCAAAATTTCCAATTTTGTACACAATTAAGAGACTCTTCAGAGAGAACTGACATTTTAGAAGAATAAGATCCATATGGAATTCCAGTCTGGGAAATCCTAAGTCTCCTTCCAATGACATGGCTTGACTTGACTTTCCTATCGCCCATTGATACAATCATAGTTCTGTTTCCTCTAATGTCTCAATAGTATTTCTGGAGCAGCCCATTTCTTAACACCTGGTTCTAGTCTTTTCTCCCACTTTCTCACTTGTGAGTGTGACATTTTGAACATGAAATTTCTTCAAGTCATACTCCTTCTAAAGAATCCTTACTGGCTCCCCATTGCTATCACAATAAAGTTAAGACGATTGGCACTGATGCCCTCCAGGATCTGACTATGTCCTGTCCTGCCTGCTGTAGCCTTACTGCTTTTCACTCTTGTCCACCCTACAGTTGTGCTCCCCACATCTTTAACCTCATGTGCTTGACCTCAGCTCTACAACCCTGTGCTTGCTGTTCCTTTGTGGGGCCTCTTGTCATCAGGATAAATGGCTCTAAGAGTTCTAGGCTCAAACTAAGGGTCCTACTATAGGAAGACTTCTGAAATCACCCCAATAGGCTTACTCTCACTTTAATACTTATCACAATATGTTATAATTACTTTGTCCTCTGTCATCCTGCTGATGCATGCATACTCTTGTCAGGACTGTACAATACTGACTATTGTGTGTGTGAACCTTCACCAATAGTGGAATACAATAGACACACATATTGCTTTAGCACCAACAGACACTTAGTCAGGTAGCCATGACATCTTTGGAGATGGCTGCCTATCTCGTCAGATTTTGGATTGTCTAAGGTAAAATTCAAATGTCAATTGGTACACAGATTGTATGAGTCCAACATCTTTTCTGCAATCGGTTTCTATGATAAAGTGTTGAGAAGTGTAAGAACTGTAAGTGAACTGACTTGAAGAAGTAATATAGATAAGAAGATATGTAGACATTTCCTCTTCTTCCCATGTCCTTGTCCCTGTTTGCTTCTTTCTTTTCCTTTTTTATTATTTTTTTTCGTATTATTGAAGTTTTCCATCTGAGATGAGGTCCACTCCCAAACTCAGATCACTAGGATTACAAAGACTGACCAGTACCTTGTGTGTGTGTGTGTGTGTGTGTATGTGTGTGTGTGTGTAAATGAGGAAAATGCTTAATACATTGGGAGTAACATTAGCAATGATGATTGAACTACCCTGATTCCCCAAATCCCTTCTAAAATTGTTTTATCTTTCATTGGATTTGGTGATCAGCCTGTCTTTTCTTAAATTAACTGGGCCTTTGATATTTTATGCTTCACTTCATAGTTTTTGTGCTGATTTTACTACTAAAGATGCAGAGAAAGAGTGTGTAGATTGCTCAGATTGGATATTCTATATGATACTCTTTGTGTATGTCATAAAACTCCTTTTAAATTACTTGAATACTGTCAGTTAGTTCCTGAATCTTAGCTTTTCCATAGCCAGTAGTATAGCTTTGTATTTAAAAAAAAAAAAAAACAACCTTTGGTTATGTCCCTATCAGGGTAAACAAGATCTTCGGGTGATCTTTCTACAGTCATTACTGTTGGGGCTCACAGAAAGGCAATACATGCAAGTTTAGTAGGTTCTGCACAAAAACATTTCAATCAGCCTTAAGAACACTCTTCTCAAAATGTTAACTCTCAAGTGCCACCTGTGACTGCACATGTCACACATTGTTTTAAGCGAGTGTTCAAATGTAAAAATGCACTTCGTTTCCACTGGAAACATTACAACCCTTTTTCAAAATGTGTCTGCATAAGTACCTGGGCTACAAGGTAAGGTTCATGAAGAGGTTCATGATTATAAACTACTTCAAATATCAAAAATATGAACAGTTTTTCCTCAATTATGCCAGGCCATAGAAATGAAGATTAAATGCAGAAGTTCTATGGTAGCAGTGTGTAAAATCACTGAACATGCTGCTGTGCTGCATCAGTACATCCACTTCCACCCCCAACACAAGCCTTCAGCCTCCCACATAACACGACCGCTACATAATGCGTTCTCTCCTTCCCGGTCACCATGGTAATACAGTTTATACTTGTGATATCTGAGCTGGTAGAGAACACTAGGGCAAAGCTCTTTTTTCAATAATGCCCATGAGTCATCAAGTTGACAATTCTGATGTTAACCCAGAAAATTGTCCTAATATTTTCTGCCAGGCCCCTTTCACCTCTTTGTTTCTTAGACTGTAAATCATGGGGTTCAGCATAGGGGTCCAAATGGCATAGAAGAGAGAGATCAGCTTCTCCTGAAGGACGGAGGGGCCGGAGTGGGGCTGGACATAGGTGAAAATGGCCATGCCATAGCACAGGGCAACCACGGTGAGGTGAGAGGCACAGGTGTGGAAGGCTTTCCTCATTCCCTCTCTGGACTGGATCTTTAGGATGCTGGAGATGATCTGGATGTAGGACAAGAGGACCAGGAAGAAGGGTGTCATCAGCAGGACAATGCTAGAAACCATGATGGCCACTTCATTGGCGGAGGTGTCCACACAAGCCAGCCTGACCACAGCTAGGAGTTCACAGGATATGTGATCAATAGTCTTGTTTGCGCGCATGGGCAGCTGAAAGGTGATGACAGTCTGCAGGAGAGAGTTAGTGGAGCCGCTTACCCAGGATGTGATGGCCAGTCTAGTACATACTCCTGAGTGCATGATGACCGAGTACCTCAGGGGGTCACACACAGCCACATAGCGGTCATAGGCCATCGCTGCCAGGAGAACAAACTCGATCCCACCCAAGGCCAGGGAGAAAAATAACTGAGCAGCACAACTCAGGAATG
>PVJO010034494.1:0-10879 GCA_004026905.1 Hystrix cristata | reverse complement strand
AAAAGCAACACTTGTTCCATTATTGTGCTCCAAATTAGAAAAGATCTAACTGTGTTACTTTAAAAGTATTAGAAACCTGGACTTGTATGTAGGTACTATAATCTACTCTAGCTTCCTTTGTGATACGGTTGTCAAGTTGGGATCTCCACACAGCTTGCTTTCTACTCCTCTAATATTTGTAACCACTGCAAAACCTGCCCTCTTCCTTCCCAAATGCCCACTATAAAATGGACACATGAGCCAGGCATGGTGGCATATGCCTGTAATCCCAGTACTCTGGGAGGCTGAAGCAGAAGGATTGTCACGAATTTAATCCCAGTCTCTGCAGTTTAGCAATTTGCCAAGACTCCGTCTCAAACAAAACAAAACAAAACAAACAAACAAACAAACAAAAAAAAAAGGCCAGTGAATGTAGCTCTGTTCTAAGGCCCTGGGTTTAATCTTCAGAACTGAAAAAATAAAAATAGAAAAAGACATAACTGTGTTTTTTCCTTGGTTAAGAATGGCATTTCCCAGCTGCCTGGCTGGTCATTCTAATTCCTTATATCTGAGACAGAAGGAAGATTCCTGGTGTAAAAAAAGCTGAAATTAACATGTGCATATATCACTGTAATATGATGATTTAAATTCTTCTGGGAAGATACCAAGCAGAGGAATAGCCTCTGCTAGAGGAACCTCTAGTTGTGGTATCTAAGTCTTGGAAACAACCTAAATGCCCAACAACTAATGAATGGCTAAAGAAGATGTGGTTCTTCTACACAATGGAGTACTACTCTGCCATAAAAAAGAATACACTAGAGACCATTTGTAGGTAAATGGATGCACTTTGAGAGCATACTCTTCAGTGAAATAAACCAGACACTTATCAGTACACATCAAATTGTTTCTCTGCTATGAGAAACCATAAGTGAAAATAAAGACAAAGAAGTATAATAGATATTATGTAAAAAAAAAGAAAAAAGATAGTATTCAAAAGAGAGGAGAACTAGATAGCGAGAAGGGGGAAAAGAAGGAAGGGGAAAAAAAGAAATGAGAAAGGGAAAAAAATGAAAAAATGTAAATAAACCTGATGCAAATAGGGAAGGGTGGGGGAACGGAAGGGAGGGGTGGGGAAGAGGGGGGAAAACCAAGATACATCATGTACAGGTACAAAATAACCATGTTGAATATGATCTTATGTATACAATGTACCAATACATGTTCCTGGTAAACAATAAGAAGAAAAAAAGCTGAAAATGCTCCAGGGCCCCTCTACCTTTGCCCTGATAGGACGTCTTAGCTATGTGTAATGGTTTCTTATTTAGATGTCAGGGATAGACTTGGTTCTAGACTTGTTCCATTTCCCATCTCTCTTCTTCACTACTTTCACTGCCAAAGTTATTAGGAGTGCCAATATCAAATGTTCACGAGAGATTTTTGCTGTGGCCCAATTCAGGACTTTTTGGATTCTCTGCTTGTTAAATATGGCTAGACCTGGAAATGCAGGTGGGCAGAGGCCGTTTTGTCTTGCAGTGTTGTGTCAGTACTTAGTCTTAAGGCACTTAGTCTTCACATGGACTCTTCGAGCCCCAAAGCATCTGTGAATAAAATTCTGGAGGGTTCATGAAATTCAAAGGGAACAAAATCCACTTTTATTTGCATGTTTTTGCTAATATTTTTTCCAATGATTTTGTGGGCCACAGATCACAACTGTATCATCAGTACTTGTGACTTTGTTGCCTGCAGATTCAGACATGTTTGTATCATAAGTTGTGCCACCAAATACCTACTGCTACCTTGTTTAAAAAAAAAATAAGTGGCCACTAAGTTTATTAGATTTTATCACTTGAGATGTTATAAAAAAGCAAAGATTATATTATTATTTGTTTATATTTAGATAATATTTGTTTTATTTCCTTATTTTATGCACTTAAAAAAGGTTAAGAATCTCTGCTATAAAATGATTTAACATTTTATATCAGAGAGTAGAATAAGAAATTTATTGAGGGTCTTTTCTGCTTGCATTCCGGAAGTGAATGCGGAGCTGGGTGCCTACACAGAGGGCGAGGGGAAGGGTGCTTAAGAGTCTTTTATGTGATGGTCAGTCAGGGGTGGTGGTAAGAGCAGAGTGCAGAGAGGCTCAGAAAGGCAAAGCTGTACCTAACGAGTCCTAGAAACGGGAAGTGCAGCATGTCACTCAGGGTATGCAAGGAAGCACTAGTGTTAACTTGAAGACAAAAGGGTCAGGAGTTGGGGGAGGTTCCAGGGCAAGACCTTTACTGCAATTGCACTGGACCAGGTGAGGCAACGCAGGCTCAGGCAGGGCTGGGGAGCAGTTTAGGACTGAATAATTCAAGCTGAGCCTAAACTATCCAGTTGGTCTGGGATGATTTAAGTAGAGAAATATCACCGCCTGACACATAGGGTATCTGGGCCCACCGAGGAGGTCTGCTCTGGACTGGAAGGCTGGCAAGTGAAAGGCATGGTCCAGGCAGGAGCTCATGGCGATCTCTAAGAATTGGCTACTCCAGGAGTGGGAGTCTCTCCCCATTTGGAAAGACTTTTTAAGATGTGAAAACATCATGATATATACAGAATTAAAATATAAATACGGTACACATTCCAAAGAACAAATGAGGACCGCCAACCGTGACTATCCACTTGCTGATATGCTGTGGCTAAGAGACCTATTTTTCACATACCTCTTGCATTAGGTGTGCTTTTCCGTGAAATCTAAATCATGTTTACTTTCCTCAAAGACCTAGTGCTGAAGTTCTCTGTTTTGTTTGCATTAATCGCCAGATGAAGTGCGCCCATGAGGATGTGAAGGGTAAACCAGGCACCACGCATGGGCCGGGGTCTCTCAGTAGCCAAGCAGGAGTTGAAAGGCAAAGTCCGCAGTCCTTTGAACAGAATGTCCAATGGACCAGAACAGCATTACTGCAGGCATGTCTTTTGATGCTGGCACCCTGCTGATCGCGCCAAAAAGCACTTTCTAGAAATCACACGTGTCAGAGGGAGACTCCTCCATGCTGACTTCACAGCTCCAGGATCACAAGGAGCCCTGAGACTCTCTGAGAGGTTTCAGCCCACCACTGCCTGCATGTGGCGAAAAGACATCAATATTTACTTGGGTATTTGTTTCATCTTCTTTTCTATTTAGCATTACGTGTGCTAAATAATAATGTCGTCCTAGACTGTGTTCGAAGAGTTAGAGACAGACTTCTTTTTGTTACATAAATCTTCTATCTATGATATTATGGGGAGATGTAACATTTAAAATAACAATTAAAACGATTGTTTTTAATTAAACAATTAAAATAATAATTAAAATAAATAGAGTCACGCCATGCTTTGTCCTGATGATATTCTCATTTTTTAGACACTGGGAGGTTTTCAAACAACTGTGTTTAACCAAAAAATGAACCCCAGTTGAGAAACCTGCCTTATTGAGCCCATGAATTATTAAGACCATATATTTCTAATTTCTTTTTTTTATTTTTTTTTATTTTTTTTTTATTATTTTTTACCAAGAACATGTATTGGTACATTGCATACATAATGATCATAATCAACATGGTTATTTTGTACCTGTACATGATACATCTTGGTTTTCCCCATATATTATCTTGATTATGATAATGACTGTATAAGCTCCTACAATGGTATGAAGAAAATGCTTAATGTTTCATTCAGTTATGTGCACCTTTGTGTAAATTTTAGAGAAAAATTTACAGAATAGGTAATTTCAAGGTACAATGTCCAATTTGCCTGTTAATTTTTTTTTTATTTTAGAAAGCATATAAATTAAATCCTGAGAAGGAGTAACAGAAATAATCACTGTCTTTTACAAATTGGATTTATAGTCTGAGTCTACTATATAAAAGTTTACCATCCTTTAATTGAAAGAATCACCCTCACCAACTTTATTGAAATCCTCTGTGCTTGACTCACTACATATGACATAGATCTCCGAGTGACGCGAATCTTTTATTTAGTATTTTCAATTTGGCTGTTAGTCTCATCCTAATTTTTTAAGTTTCCTGTTTTGATTTTTTTGTTTTGTTTTGTTTTGTTTTGTTAAACAGGCCCTCACTATGCAGGTCAGGCTGGTTTTGAACTCAGAGCGAGCCTCCTGCCTCAGCCTCCCGAATGCTGGGACTGATTAGAGCCATATGCCACCCTGCCCAGCCAGCTTCCTGCTGTCTTGATGGTGGAATTAAACCTTCCTTTCGCACTTTGGATCTCATATTTCTGCTTTCTTTGTATATAGAGACTCTTTATATTGATCTTTTCCCCTCTCACATGGATTCAGAAAATACCTTTATTCCTCACACAGTCTTCTTCTGTTGGCCCACTGATTAAGTACGAAGAAGCATTTTCTGAGGTACCAGGAACTGTGTAAGACCCAGGCGCTGTGGAGCTCCAGTCCTGAGAATGACCAGAACCCACCATAACGTGTGATAACCAACAGTCTAGTAAGCCTCGAGGGCTGGCTTGGGGGTGGTCTGTACAGGCTTCTCAGAGGAGGTGATTCCTGAACTTGTTTAAAACCACTCTTGAAAATTAGCCACTCTGGGGTGGTGATTTACCCACCTGTTTATTAGCAGTCTTTTGTCTTTGACATATAGTAGGTGCTCATTAAATGTCTGAGCCAACCAAAGAAGAGAGGAAATGTTGGGAGCTGAAAATAATTATCTGGGTCTGAGTACAGATTGCTAATGAAGTTCGGATATGGCTTGAAAATAAATCAGGGGATCCAAAATTACCTTCTCTGCTACATAAGATGTTAACATTGTATTTTAAGACAATGAGAATCCATTTACAGAGAAGATACTACTGGATTTACTTTTGATACTATCCATTTGGGCTTCTTGAGAAATTCTGATTTTATAGACAGTCTTGGTGCTACATTTGACAACTTCTTACTATAATGTTTACATAGCTTTAAAAAATATCAAACTTGGCTGAGGATTTAGCTCAGTGGTTAGAGTGTTTGCCTCACAAGCACAAGGCCCTGTGTTTGATCCCCAGTGCCAAAAATAAAAAATAAAAAAATATAAAACTTTAACACCAAAATGTTAAAGCTAAAAAAAGTTTTTTTTTTCAATTTGAAAAAATTTCTACTCTCAAAGTGAGGGAGCTAGAAGCAATTGATGGTTTATTTATATTTCTGTGACCCAAAAAATGCAGACTTTGCCCATTCAAACTGCATGGCGAAGGATGGTATCTCTCTCCCACGGCCTCCTTGCTTTCTCGGAGACTCACAGATTGTGGTGAAAGTAACACAAGCAGACCTGTCGTCGCGACCCTCTGTCCCTGCAGACTGTCCCAGAGTTAGAGTCATCCTGCCCTTTCCCTTGCTCCTCATCGCTCTACCTTGTCTCAGACACAGCAACAAGAATCTCATTTATGCCTCTGGTTTGTGGGAGAAAACTTCTAACATGTCACTTATATAAGAAACTACACGTTCTCGGCACATTCAAAAGAGCCAGAGTTGTAAGGTGACATTTCAGACCACAGTGCATCCCACTAACAGTAACTATGAACACAATTTTGAGAAAATTTAAGGATCAAGAATGAAATATAGATGCATATTTAAAGGCTTTCTGGATGAGCGATGGCTTTGTAAGGATTCAACTCTAGAACCAAAGGGAAAAGTTGTGTAGTTTAGTGCTTTAAAACAAAACAAAACAAAACAAAAACAAAAACGTGGAATGCTTCTCTCGCTGCATCGCAGTGTGTGGCAGAGAACTCACCCCTGACATGGACAATCGCACTTCTGCCTACTTTATCCACCCTTCTGAAAAGGCTTTGAGATTGCAACGCGGCGTCTCAGGCCATTACCTACACTTGGTCACACACTGTGCATGAATAACTATTTTGATGACTTTTTCTAAAATTACAAGTTAAAAAAAGAAAGAATATAAAAATAACATTTGTGAGTCAACAAGACAACACTAGTACTCTAGTAGAAAAACGTGTTTTAAAAAGCCCAGATTCTTTGGACATCTGAATTATTAATAAACTATTTCTAAATGTTTGGTTGTATTTCAAATAAAAGGAATAAAATTAAAACTGGATTTTGCCTATCAAAATAGCAGATGTACAAACTGTTTCCCAGACTGATGGTGTGAACTGAGATTTGCTACAACCTTCCTATACTTGCAAAAACTCAAAGCAGGAGAGATATTACCACAATTTTAAAACATACAAATAAAAACAACTCGAAGCCCCGTCATATTTTTTTCCTCATAGACTAGTATGACCTCCAAAACCACAATCTGCAAAGAATAAAGCTAATAAAAAGTACCAGTTCGTGGAAAAAAAAAAATCACTGAAAATAATCCAGCCACAGACCTGAAGACTACTGATATTATTCTGCATGTTCTCCACCGCAAGGTACACTTACATATAACATATTTTACATGTCATGATACTATATATAATAATATTCTTGTTCTTCAAATTATTATAATCTATTATTCTGATGGCTGCCATTAGGTTCAAGAAATATTTTGTTAATATGTGAAACACATATGAAATATTTAGATATCTTGTATATATATTCCATGATATTTATATATTCCATATATTAAACATATATTTTAGTATTTTATTATATAAATTAATGAATATATTCATACATTGTATTCATACATTTTATTCAATATTTGCCTTTTTAATATCTGGATTCTTATGTAGATATGCTTTTAAATTAAAACATCAAAATAAATTAAATATTTCCTTTTATATTATTCACATCATTATAAATATTATATAATTTTATATGTTTAAGCAGAGGATATTTTCAATGATAATGGTAAATCTTTTCTTCACTTCTGACTTTGCTACAAATTGGTCCATTTGTTATGAGGTAGGTTTGTATTGCATATGTTTATAAGAGATTTATTTTTATTCTAAAATGATTGAAATGTTTCACTATAAAATAATGGTTGAGTCTTCTAAAATACTTTTAGACATTTTTGCAGTCTGTCATTTCATTATTGTTTGTAATGTGCTTTAATATTTCAAAAGTTAAGAAATACTATTGCTGACTTTTCTGGAATAAATATTATTGGATTAGGACATTTTACTATTTTAATAACTCGCTGAAGTGGCTTTGGCAGCATTACCTGGGATTTCACACATGCATTCATGAGGTGACACTAGGTAGACACAGACTACGTGGACGTAACTACTCATTTGAGTGTCTCTGGCTAACTTTATAGCCTCCTGTAATCTTTTATAAATTTTCACTTTTTATTCTATTTACTGGTACTATTTAAAAATCCAAAACCAGGGAACAGAATCACTGATATTGGGTACGAGGTTTCTTTTTTGGGGGGGTAATCATAAAAATCTTCTATAATTAGACTACGGAAATGTTTGCACCACTGTGTACATATATTGAAATCCAGGGAATTGTACATTTCAAGCAGGTAAACTTTGTGGAATATGAATTGTATTTCAATGACACTGGAAAAAAAACAATAAAAATATTCACTCTCTATAGATTTAACAGATCTCATCTGTACAAATTTCTTTGCCTGTAGCTTTCTATACACCTATCTGTACCCAAATTCTTGTGAGTATACACATATATATATTTACATACTGATTATATAGTTTCATCAAATATGTATTATATGTAAAATCTTTTCTATCAAAATTTTAAATTTATTTTGTATACATTTTTACCTATTATATATCTCATCTTTAATTACCTTTTTTCACTTCTCCACTATTGGTAGTACTTTTTATTTTCATCACATTTATATTTGAAAATATTATTCATATTTTCAAACATTTTTGGAGAAGTGAGTTCTAATTCACTAAGTTTTCTTTATAATTTCTTAATTTTTTATTCATATTGAAATGTTCTGCTGCTCTTTCTCTAACTTCTTGATGTAATTTGTATGGGTAGATAAATAATATAAATAAATTAAGCTTTAAAGTGTAGCTTGCTTATTGGTGATTTTGATTTTCACCATTGGGCTTTCTATGCTTTAATACTATCAAGAATCAAGATTCATTTTTTTATAAAATGAAACATTTTTAAGAATATTACTTGAATGAAAATCCAGACTATGCCTTGTAGATCTAAGAGTACTTAGGATGGCATTTTTATTCATATACAATTTTTTAAACCATTTGTGATATATAAACCTGATTATATAAACCTATAAAATGTATGAAATGTAAAACTGTTATTTTTAATATAAAATTATATGTCCTTACCCTTACTCTTACTTACTCTTCCTCTAATGGATCCATGACTGTGAGGAAATTTTTGTCTTCTTTTCTACATTGCTCGAATGAGTATGCATAAATACAAATTATATGACTTTTATAATCAGAATAAAATGTGCAAAAACAGTTTTACAATTTTGGTCAAAACCACTTTTGCCTCTGAGCAGGTTTCAGTAATATTACCATTGTCATCATCATAAAAATACAGCCTCGTGAGGTATAAGAACATTTTTCAAAAAACAATTGGGAAATTCCTGTGGAATCTGTAGAGAAAAACAGGATTTATGCTATGGTCCAAGTAAATCTCTCCCAATTTTTATAAATTAGAAGAAAGCAGAGAATTTCAAAGCCAAACCATTCAAGCTCCCAGGACACTGTCAGGCAGCAACAGGCGTTTTTCCACGGAAGATTAATAGCGACCCTGGTTAACAGGTGCGCCTCATCAGCCAGATGGTTCTCCTCCGTTCTCTGAGGCCTGACCCGCTCCTGACAACTGCCTTCTATGGTTCTGTATGACCCATCTGATCCAACACTGAAGGGCCGGATATGATCTAAGGAGTTGATATGGTTTAAGTAAATGTTTGGAGACATTACTCCATAATTTTATTGAAAACCAAAATTTTACATATATTTGCATCATAAAGTCTGCGTGTTAAAAAGGCCACCTCATAAAGTCTGTATGCTATAAGAAGCCACCTCAAATCAAAAAAGTTTGTACCATTACAGTAGCCATGTAAAAATAAAAATTTAGAGTGACTACATCCTTCTAGAGGAGAAATAATGAGGGTTGAACTAAGACAATCTGACACAGTTGGAAGAAATAGAATTTACTGTGAGCGGAAGCTAAATCTACCAGGTTTGATAATGAGCCACAGAATGCACCAAAACCTGTTGGGATGGAGAATAAAGTTAGTTATTTCTAACAGGTTTCTGTCTTGGCAGACACATGCTGTGAAGGTTATATTTCTTGTTACAATACATATTAATGTAGAACTCTATGGGAAAAATAAAATGGCTATGCAAATTTTGAGTTTTTGTTGCCCTTGGGTTGCAATGCAATGACTAGTAGCTAGCTATGAGGATAACTTTTCTGAGAGTCAAGAGAATATTATGGGCTGAAAATGGCCACACAGTCTAATTGAATTACAGTTATAAATGAAGCCACTAAGATATATTGCACTGCCATGAGTAATGAACCGAGTGAGAAAAAGGAAAGTTCAAGTGAGAATCTTGAAAAATAAGAGTGAAACTTTTGAGCATACATAGAAATTTCCAAGTAGGAAGAATAAAGAGAATATCATGGAAACAAAGGCCAAAGACTTCTCAATGAAGATAGCATGATTGACAATGTTCAATGTTACTTAAAAACCAATAATGTATTTCTTGGACTTAGACTTCAGAAAAAGAGAAATATCATAAGGAATCTATGTGAGTCCAGAACACAGAGGTTATGGGCTGATGATTCAATGCAAAGTGTGGGAATAAAAGGAAATCATTTCAGACTTTGGGTCAGTCCACAAAATCCTTTAAAAGTCATGTTTTCTATATATCTTGCTGTCACCAGTAAATCTGAGCTTCACCACTAGTTCAGCCATTCAGCTATTTTTTCCCCCACTGCACTTTCATTTACAAAGTAACTTATTTTTTTCTCTCTTTCTCTTTAATATGAACCTTAATTCTTTTTAATTTTACAAAGCGAGAAAATGTCTACCTGTGTACAAACTTCACAGGTATATTGTCATTCTTTACTGTTTAAAACTGTTTTCCCAGCCCATCCTTATTTTGTGACATCTTTCTGAGACTGAACTTACGCCCTTTAGGACAAGAACTATATCTCTTTTTATATAACACTGGGCTAAGAGCTCCATTTTAATAGGGGTTTGTTTATGAAAACTTTAGGTAGGCATTATTCTTTTCCCTCAACCTTCAAACATAAAGTCAGTATTTCATAGAGGTATTTATGGAATGCTTATTGCATCAAACACTCAATATTTAAAAAGATTCTCAGCAAAAATGTCTGGGAGCTGTGCATGCTTCACTTTGTGGAGATTCCTAATATACTTGAGCATGATAAAAACTCTGAGGACTAGTGTAGAACTTCATATTTTAAATTAACACATATTAGAATCACATAGTATTGCCTTCAAAGTGAACCATTCTTTAAACATCTAAAAGTTATTTGTAGTTTCTCCTTCAGAGAAAGTCTCGAGATACCTACTTGACTTTTTTCTTGCTCACCAACTGGTCTGCATTTTGAGTAATTTCGCATTTCCACAGAGGTTTTCTTAGCTCCCGTTTTCCCCATTTGTTCTTCTTATGTTATTCTCACACAGGCAGTGTATCTTCTTACACCTCCTACCTCCTACTGTTCCTCAATAGCAAATGAGTTTAACATCTCAAGATCCCTTATGTTCCGTCCCAGGGAAGTAATTTTCATGCTCTGCCATGCCAAATCTAAATCAAAATAAAAACAGGTTGCTTTCTTCATCTCTTTCTGCAGAGGCTGAGACTTTATCTGAGTCTGAAGTTGTATTCTTTGGTCCAAGTAAAATAAAGTGATTTGTTACTTTTGCGAAAGAAATGACTTTGGAGAAATGTCCTGGTTGTGAAGCATCTCAAATTTTGCCTTTATTCAATATATATTATT
>PVJO010034493.1:0-10871 GCA_004026905.1 Hystrix cristata | reverse complement strand
CAGTCATCTGCCCCTCCAGGTAAGCAGAACCTCTTAACAGCACACAAACTACCAAACACATCAAAGTAAGAGCCCACTGAGGAATATAGTGCTCCCACGATCCAGTCACCTTCTAAACTTGGGAGACTTTGGGAGATGTTTAGATCTAAACTATGTCATATGATGATCACAGTATCTCCAGGACAATTCTTTGTTCTTCGTATTTCTCTTATTAGTAGGTAGAGTGATCGTCATCAATATATAGAATATGGTGGCAACCACCTGTAATATGCACACTCTGGGAGGTCGAGGCAGGAGGATCTCAAGTTCACAGCAATTTATTGATCTAGCAAGACTCTCTCCTAAAATAAAAATTGTAAAAGGGCTGGGGATGTAGCACAGTGCAAAGCCTCAACCCACTCCAACCCTTCAGTACCGTGAAAAATACATTTCTTTAGTGACTTACACATTTATTTAGTTGTGGTTGGCATTTAATCAGCAGGCTGCACCACTTCTTGGGTACCTGCTTCTGAACTTTCTTCTGTGTGGTGATGTGTCCAGATGTTGTGCCTCCACTCAAGACATTGTCTCTAGCTTGCTGAGATCTGGTGCTTCACTCCACCCAGTTCCAAAGCACTGCTGTCTCCTGCCATTGACCACAGGAAGAGAACACGGGACACTTGGTACCTGTGTGCCCCCACCTAGTAACTGAGGACAGAATTGTGGTGTTCTTGTTATTTCATCCAAGTATCTGGGACAGTGACCAGCCCCTGACATAATCAGTGTGCAGATGAGAGATGATTGTGTACAAGATTTGAAGGTAGAAATGGGCAAAATCAATCAAGGCAAGTTCAACGAGATTGAAGGCGCTAAAGCATGAGTGAACTTGGCTACAACTGTAAAGAATGTGATTGCGTTTTTAAAATTACATTATTATGAATGTGATTAGATTTTCAAATTTTATTATAATGATGAAAAGCTTAAATAGATGGAAAATCGTATAATAATATAATAAACTCTCCATCATCCAGCTCAACAGACATCGACTTACATTCAGTCATGCCCCATCCATACCTCCCCTCTGGCCACGGTTTGAATATTTGTTTCCCCTCAAAATAAATGTGTTGAAATCCAAACCCTCAAGGTGATGATATCAGATGGGAGATGACAAGGCAATGAATGTGGAGCCTCATGGATGGGCCCAATGTCCTTTTGAAAGAGACCCCAGAGGGCTCCCTGCCCCTTCTACCATGTGAGGACACAGTGAAAGAGCCCCATCTGCGAGGCAGGAAGCACCCCTCACCAGAACTGAGTCCGCCATGCTTTGACCTTGGACTTCTAGCTTTCAAGACTGTGAAGTAGTCACCCTCTATTGTTCAGACAGTCAAATGTATGAAGCTGTCATCAAAATTATTTTAAAGAGCACAAAGGTGGCTTAGTCTATTCAGGAGGCTAACGCAAAAATACCTTAAACTAGTGACTTACAAATAGCAGAAATGTATTGCTCACAGTCCTGGAGACTGGAAAATCTAAAGCCAAGGCACACATGGCCAAATCAGAGTCTGGGAGGGCTGCTTCCTGGTGCATAGATGGCGCCTCTGTGCTGTATACTCACATGGCAGAAGGGGCAGGGAACTCTCTGGGGTCTCTTGTAAGGGTACTAATCACATATCTCATTCAGCAGGGCTGTACCCTCACGCCTTTCTCTTATCCGCTACTGGGGATTGAACACACAGTGCTGAGCTACACTCCCAGCCCTTTTTTGTGTATTTTATTTTCAGATAGATTCTCATGAAGGTGCCCATGTGGGCCTTGAACTTGTGATCCTGGGGCCTCAGGCACTTGAGTAGCTGGGATTACGAGTATGTGCCATTGAAGCCACCCCTCATGACTCCTTCACTTCCCCAGAGCCCTACTTCCTAACACCATCACCTTAGGGGTGAAGAGTTCACAAAGGAATTTAGGGGATGCAAGCATTCCCTTCATTGTGCTGGTCAAAGCCTGGGATATGACTGCATTAGTCTGCTCAGGCCATAACAAAGTACTGTACTACTTCGTGAGAATCTATCTGAAAACAAAATACACAAAAAAGGGCTGGGAGTGTAGCTCAGCACTGTGTGTTCAATCCCCAGTAGCGGATAAAAGAAAGACGTGAGGGTACAGCCCTGCTGAATGAGACATGTGATTAGTACCCTTACAAGAGACCCCAGAGAGTTCCCTGCCCCTTCTGCCATGTGAGTATACAGCACAGAGGCGCCATCTATGCACCAGGAAGCAGCCCTCCCAGACCCTGATTTGGCCATGCGTGCCTTGGCTTTAGATTTTCCAGTCTCCAGGACTGTGAGCAATACATTTCTACTATTTGTAAGTCACTAGTTTAAGGTATTTTTGCGTTAGCCTCCTGAATAGACTAAGCCACCTTCGTGCTCTTTAAAATAATTTTGATGACAGCTTTATACATTTATTTTATTCATGAACATTTAATGTTTGTCTTTACAATACAGTAGTGGTTTGTTAACAATTGTGGGAATATATGACAAGGGCTTTTGGTGTTACTGAAGGACACAGTAAAGTGTGGCCAATAGATAAGAGACATGGTCCTTGAAGACCTATTATGACTTTACTATGGTGATGAAAAAACATAAATGATACAAAACCAAAAAAGCAATGTCATAATACACTCTGTATCAGCTATCTTCAAAAAATATCCACTCATCTCTTAATCTTACTTCATAAATCCATTCCAATCTTACTTCATTAATCAGATAAACTCTTACATTGCGTTACTTGATTAGTTGGACACATTGTTTATTGCCCGTTCTCTTCTAGAAATGCCTTTCTTCACAAGTCCAACCTTAGCTTATTGCCATAGCTTTTTTTTTTCTTTTAATTTTACCAAAATGGTATTTCCCATGTTCCCCGACCACACTGTACAAAACCTCATGTTGTATCATTTTCTCTTCTTTGTGACAGGTCTTCAGCAGATCAGAATAGAGTCGTGCATGGTGTGATCACTTATCTCTGTTTGCCCAGGGACTTCAGTTTATGCCCTTTTTTCCAGGGTGATGATTAATAATATCAATCTTTGGGGCCCCAAAAATGTCCAGATTGGAATGATCCATTGTTGGGTGGCACTAGATTGGAGACTGAGAATGAGGAAGGGGCCCCAACCCACATGGAAAAGCAGGAGCTAGTTATTCGGAGGAGATGGGATTCACAGAGAAACCAGTGGTCACAGTGAACTCTTTCAGTAGCTGAGTAGAAGCCGATGACTCCACAAACATTAAGAAGAGTTTTGGGTCTGCTGATTTGACTGTCAAAATTAGCCTTCGCACTGAGCTACATCCCCAGCTCTTTTTTTATTTTGTGATAGGCTCTCCCTAAATTGCTCAGTTACCCAGGCTGGGCTTGAACTTGCAGTCTTTCTGCCTCAGCCTCCCAGAATGTTAAGATTACAGGTGTGCACCACTATGCCTGGCTATCACATCAATTTATGATTTACATATTCATATCTATGTTATATACATACCTATGCAGTCAGGTATGTATTGTTCACATAAGTGTTTCATGTATTTATAGCTCATACACATTTTATACATGTGTTATGTATAATTATGCTTGTGCACAGACATACAGAAAAAGCCTAGAAACATGCATTCCATGAACATTCATAGTGAAAAAAAATTTGACTCTTTAGGTACCAGAATTAAAAAGCGAAAACATAAGTTAATGTGGAATCCTACCGTGGGAAGATTTCAACCACAAGTCAAATATTTTCTCTCATTATCCCAGTGCAGTCATCGACCAGAAAATAAAAAGCGAAAACAAAGTCCTACTTATATGTAAAATATAGTGAAAATCATCTGTAACTCAGGAGTCTGTATCTTTATTCTTCTGTAATGGGGTTAGCCGTGTACATTATAAGAACTTGCTGTGTGTTTAGAGAAGCTTGTGCCTAGATTTTTTTTTTTTAGTTCAATTTAGTAAGACTAAATTTTCTACATAATAGAACATCGAGTAGTTGAAAGACATTTGAGTTCTGTGCAGAGAGTGAGCCAACTAGTAAACCATTGATGTCACCTCTTTGACACGAAGTCATAAGATTAGTCTTCCTCCTGGGTTTGGCCTCAGTTACAGAGCACGGAAGATTGAGTAGGGTAAGAATTTAAGACACTGATCACTGCAGGACGGTGCAGGGCATTTAGTCAATTAGATTGTGGTCCTATACAACAGCAGTCATGGGACAGGAATTAAAGCAGTAAAATAGTTCAATTAGCAGTTGGTGTGTGGGGCCAGTGTAATGAAAGACAGAGGAACTGATTGAGGTCAAACAAAAGCAAAGACCATCTTCAATCGGCAAAGTGAGTTGGTCCTGCTGAGGCATTCGAGTAAGTACAGTGTTTACACTCTATTAAATAGATTGGGTGATATGGAAAAGTCCTTGGGCCTTTTGGAAAGAGGTGAAAGCTAGTTAAAAGGATTGGATGTGCCAGTGGTATTTTATTAAGTCAAGGATGCATTCTTTAATAATGATTTTAAGATGAAAGTGAGCAAAGAGTTTGGTAAGTCATGCGCCCTTTTATCTAACAGAGAAGAACAGTTTTTAGGAACTGCATAAAGCTTCTTGAAGGTTATGTTGTTAGTTAATGAGACAAGAAAGATGGGAAACAATTATTTCCAGATACTAGTGAGCGTTTTACACCACACTGCTTCCTTTTTTTCCCCGTTATTTTTTTTTTTAGTAATTTTACAACTGTTATTTCAAAAGAATAAAAAGAATAGTCATCTAGTCTTTATCTCTTTCCCTGAATATCCGTGAAGATATATTACATAAAGATACATGTTAAAGAACATGTTTTTCTTTTTTTCTTAGCATATTAATACCCACTGTGAATCCCCTTACAATGCGTGCTGGCAAATAGCATGATTCATGCAGTTCACTGTAATGCAGTGATCCCTTCACACATCTAGTATTGATCCTCAGCGTAAGTGTGCTGGGAAAACTTAAAACCCTACATTTCCAGTGTTTGGTGGGTGCTCTCTCCTCCTAATGGTTGAAGAAATGAAATCTTGGCAGATGCTCAGCTGTTTCCTACTCTGATTTTCATCCTTATCCATTTTGTACAATGGCTCTTGTTTATGGTGTGATGTCGTTGCGTGGTTGAAAGTAGTGTCGCACTCTAGCACCCGTGCACACCTGTGTTTAGATACAGAGACCATCTAGTGGTGAGTTTCATCAGCCAACAGTCTCCTTTAGAATATACTAGGTTGTGTTTTGTTTTGGTCTTTGCCATTTCTGCATCAGGGCCCAACTTCCTACTGTCACCCATTTGGAAATGGATTGGCTTGGAAGATTTTTCTCAGGAGGTGTTCCAGGCAGACTCCTACATAGGCCCAAGACCTTTGTACCCCTACTGCTGCTTCCATGAATATGTCACATTATGTACACGGCAAAGGGGGGTTTTCAGATGCAATTGAGGCTACTAATTGGTTGATTTCAATAGGCAGATTATTAGGGTGATTCCCAACCCAATTATAGGAGCTATAGCACAGTAGAGTTTTCTCCAGCTGGTACATGATGCAGGTAGTCAGAAAGATCTGAAACATGAGAGAGATGGAGTTTGAGGCAGGCACTCTGGTACTAAGAGGGGAATAAGTACCAGAGAGGAAGGACTCTGAATGTGGGTGGCAGTATCCAGTCAAGTGGAGGTTTGTATAGACCACAAGCAGAAGAAGGAACCCTGCCAGCACAAGGTTTTGGGCTTTTTCCCTTTCTGCTCTCTGGCTACTGTGAAGTGAGACATTTTCCTATGCCATGTCCTCCCACCATAAAGTTTATGCCTCCTCACAGGCCAGAAGCAGGGGGTCCATGGACTAAATCCTCTGGAACTGTATGCCAAGATAAACCTTTCCTGCTTTAATTTGTAGTCTTGGGTACTTTATCACTAATGTAGACAGAGACTGAATCAAAATATACTAGAGCACTATGTTGTGCTTGAAAAGGACTCTAATTGATATGGGGTTTAATTAGGAAAGACATGTCTGGGGACAGGTAGTACGATTGAAGAGAAATCCTTTTGGAAAGAATAGACAAGATCAGGGTGGGCTTACTCCATCACCTGACTTGTTGCTTAGGTCCGTTTTTGGAGAAAAGGAGCCCTAAAGATGCAACCACAGATTGTGTCACAGAGATACGGGCAGTGTTAGTGGAGACTTGAAGATATGTGGACGTTTGCTGCAGATGGAAAGGTGGCTAGTACAGAAGCACCGTGGAGAGTTTCAGAAGGGAAGGACAGGTAATCATGTTCATGGCATGAGGGGACTTTAGAAAGTGCCTCTTTTCCCAGCCACGTTGAGTCTAAATGAAATCAAAGTACCAAGAGAATCTCAAACCCCTTAATCCTGACGCTTGTTTAAAAGAGACATTTGAATTTACATTTTTATTATTCTTTTTTTGGACAGGAGAAACTGTCCATCTGTGAGAGCTTTTGATTTCCATCCTTTACCCCCTCCTCCTACAGAAGAATTTTAGTCCTCCCACAACCTTCCCCATTTTAACAAGCATCAACCTTTTTTCCAGTTGCTCAGCCCACTTAGCTTGGACCGCTTCTGAGTTCCCCGTCGCCCTTGAGAGCCTCTATATCTAACTCATGGACACATTTTGTAGACTGTCTTCCAGTTACATCCAGAGGAAGCCATTTCTCAGCACGTCTGCTCCTCGCACCCTACACCAAGTTACCAAATGAACATCTTACACACTCGGAATGCTATGAATAGTGTCTAACCAGTTACTTTTCTGCTTTTGTCTTCTTACAGTAGACACAGTGGTTCTGTTGACTGTCAGCTGTAACAAAGACATACGTGGCTTTTTTCTCAAGTAGAATGAATCCAAAGTCCCTACTAGTGTCTACCTCTCATTTCATATCACTTTACCTGTTGTCAAGAGATGAAACTTTCTGTCTTCCAAGTACAATTCTGCTTGAGTGAGTTTCTGCTTACTGCTTACTGGAGGGAGTTTCTCCTCATGGAACATTTTTCCACCAGATATCCTACAGTGCTCATTCTTTGACAGTCACTTCTAGAGAAATATTTTTTTCCCTGGTATCCTATTCTAAGTTCCATCTACCTTATCACTCTTCACTTCTATAACCTGGCATATTTTTTCTTTCCCGCTCTAATTATCATCTGCCTTGTTATATCTTTACAGTTAATTAGTTTTCTGTTTCCTTATTAGTGTGCAAGCACCATGGGGACAAAGGTTTTCACTATTGTGTTCTTTGATATATCCCCAGCATCTAAACTGCCATTACTTAATAATATTTAAGCAATGAGTGAGTGAATGACTAGTCTTTTCAGTGCATGGTGGTTGTTAGATACTTGGTCTCCCAAATATAAGACAGTCTCCAAAAGGTAGAAGAAAAAAAGATACAGGACATCAGTTTATTTATCAATTGCGTATTTGTTAATCACACAGTTATTCATTATGTCTTTGAATATAGTTCGGTAAATGAGAGGGTAACTACAAATATACAGAGTCCACCAAAAAATGTATGCACACTTCACCAGTTCGCTGCACTAATAAATGCCTGGAAGCTGATGGCCACCATTTTGAGCACTTTTTGTTATTGCAGAGGCCAAAAGTAACTGATATTAATCTCATGATGTCTCAGTAAATGTAGTATTAAAATAGTTATACAGGTTTTTTTTTCTTTTTCTGATATATATATATATATATCAGAAATATATATCAGGTATATATATATGTATATTATATATATTTCGGCTGACCCTATAGAATGAGCCACCAGTTTGTGTTATCTTCCGGTCTTCATGACTGGTCAAGTGCTTCAGGTTTCAGCAAGGAACCTGAGGCTTATTAATAGCTCAATATGGAAAAGAAAACACATGTGACCAAATACTTGATGTAAACAACTTGAAGGGGAAACATTTATTGTGGGTGATAGTTTCAGAGTTTTCAGTCAATGGCCAGCTGACTCCAGGCCGAAACATCATGGTGGAAGGATATAGCAAAGAAAGGCTGCTCAATTCATGACATCTGTGAAGCTGAGAGACAAAGAAAGAGCCGGAGAAGAGAGGTTGGGGACCAGATTCTGTCTCCCAGGTCACAGCCTCTTCTTCCACCCAGACACACCCAGAAGTATGCTTTGCTCATCTCTTGTGTGTCTCAAACTAATCAAGTTGACAAGACTAGCCATTACGGTATTTTACTGTTTTCACAGCATGGCATTGAAGGAACCAGTATGAATAAACATTACAGATAAAAAATTAAAGCAGTAACTCAATGTGACTGAGAAAGGGTTATTCATTATACCAAAGGGCAGAGAAATAAAACACTGGGTAAACAATAGCTAGTTTTTACGTCAGCACAAAGGATAGTTCATGAAGAAAGTTTAAGTACAGGCAAAGAAAACAGAAATAACTTAAATACTAATCATAAAGAAGTATAGAGATGAGCCACGCTATCATTTGACTAAGACAGCCTCACTTATGTCATTAGACAACATATAAATATAAATTTGCCAGTCTGCAATAAGGTGATATATGAGGGTGAGTTATACTTGGCTCCTGACAATGTATTGCTTCAGATGAAAATATAAACACTCGCTTCTTCTCTCTGGTTTCCAGATACCTTTAGCCTTGTCTAAAAGCATATTTGGTGACGAATTACACGTGATGGTTACAGTGTTTCAGTGATATATCCTGTTGAGCACATCCCCTTTTATCACATTGTCAGACTGGACAAGCTATACTCTCAACATTTAGCACTTGGCCTTTCAGGGGTAAAATTCTCTTCCTTTTGTCTCTTGGATATTAATAGGACCAGCTTCCACTTTTTTCTGTCTTTGCTTACTCTTCTAACTTCTCTCTAGAAGGGTCACATTTGCTTTCTGGCTATTGTCTCCACTGCCAGTCTTCCCACTGCCCTAATCTATGTCAAAATAACCCCAGTTCTTTGGAGAGCCCTTTATTTCTTCTCACTGTCTAGAGACTGGAGATTCCACAGCTCAAATACATTTAGCTTCATTTTGCATCCCCTACTCCCTGATACACCCAGCACATCAGCCTCATGCTAATCTGCCCATCTGCCAAACATAACACATTCCTACCCAGTAACTTTCTTCCAGGTCTGCAACATGTTTTAAAGGCCCCTGGTTAAACTTCATTTTGTTCACTAAATTTATTTTAACTGATACATAGAATTATACATATTCTTGGGGTGCCTTTTTGCAAAACATGTATATATTGTGTAATGTCTAAACCAGGTTAATGAGGTCTGTTTTCTTAAACATTTATCATTCCTCTATAATGAAAATATTCATGATGCTTTCTTCTTTGGGCTTTTTGTAATATACAATGTACTGTTGTTATCTGGAGTCACCTAGAGTGTAACAGCACAGTCAGCTGTAAATCTCAGCTCTTCCAGGTCTTTTGTGTCTAACTGAATTATAACATCGTCAAAACCGGCATTGTACCCAGTCCCATTGCATGTGTTTATCTGCAACCCCAGATGGCTGCACTCTGAGGTGAATGTACTGTGTTATTCATCATCATAATCTAGCTGGTACTTAGTAAAATGCCTGTGCATAGGAGGTGCTCAATAAAATATTTGTGTTGTTTTTCAAAGAGGCCCTAATCTGTGCTCAGCTAGCCTGAGGAGAGATGGACCTTTCCCCTGTTGAACTTTGGCTATACGTGAGCCCTCTGTAAGTTGGAACTTCCTGTTGAAGCCATGCTTACTGTCAAAAGGACATATTGGAATTATACTTCCTGGCTCGCTCTATTGCAGTGTCAAAAGATTGAGAAGCATGTTTTTAGCAGTTAATACAGAGAAATGTGCTGTATAAAACTGCATCTCCTTATGCCTCTTTGGGCCTCGCTCTTTTCACCATCTCTCAGACCAAGGGATATATTTATTACAGTTTGGAAATCAATGTCCCTTGGCATAGGAAGTAGACAGTTGTGCTGGGCCATTTAATTCTATGGTCACTTGCTATTGGATGTCATTCTGTACCAACAGAGGGACCACATTACCCTCCAAATTGTATTCGAGAGGCAATAAACTTCTCCTTATCCAACTTCTAGTTGGCAAAAGCATCGTATTGATAGGGCTTGCCTTACAGATGTAACTTTGTAGAATCTGAATGAAGTGTTGTGAAAATTATGTTGAACGTCTGAGTGAGAAATCACCCAACCCATTATGACCCCCTAAGAGATAGCGTAACTTAGTAGTATAGGTAGTTTCTATTCATCTCATGCCTTCTGACTCTGCTAGGGAACTGTGTACAAGATGGTAAATAAAGAAAAAATTTTAAAAGGTTGATATTGGTAGAAAATAATCCTACATGTAGTGTGTACATATTTATGTACATGTATAGACATATGCGTATGTTTACTCATGTACAGAATCCACCAAAAATGTATACACACTTCAGGAAGAGAAAAACAGTGTGATGTTTTTTCAAGAGATGGTGTTACCCTCATATGGAGCAACCTAGAAGATGTTGTATGATGCAGAAAACCCACTACACTGCCGGCCCTTAGAGAAGATATTGAAAATGAATGTGCCGCAATCTCAAAGACCAAGGTTGCCCGAGCAGCAGTTTGCCATGCTAGTAACTGTCTGGAAGCTGATGGCCACCACTCTGAGCACCTCTTGTAATTGTGGAGGCCAAAGGTAATGTGTATTAATCTCATGATGTCTCCATAAATGTAGTATTAAAATAGTTACACAAGTGTTTCTTTTCCTGAAGCGTGTATACATATTTGGTGGACTCTGTAGGTATATCCATATGTGAAACAGGATAAAATATTTAAATTACACCTTTATAAATACCATCACAGTAATTCAGAATTCCAAGAACACATCATTA
>PVJO010034492.1:0-10883 GCA_004026905.1 Hystrix cristata | reverse complement strand
TTGTCTTCTGACAGTTTAAGTGGCTCTCTTCTGTATAATAATTTTACAAAAGGGGCAGTCTGAATGCCTTATATTTGTGTTTACACATGTAATTTACAATTTGACGACTTTAAGAAAGAATTGGTTGCCTTCCATATCAGGTTATATGCCTCATGTACACAGCGAGTTAGCCTTTGATCAAAGCAGTTGTGCTCCTTTTCCTGTATCTTTCAGATCACATTAAGGAAGATAAAAGGTGGGATGAAACGAACGTGGGAAGTTATCAGGAGGAGTAATATGACGTTATATTGAAAATCACTTTCAGGCTCTGTGTAGATTTAGAATAAAAACCATGATACCTGCTAGATTGTAAAGTGACATGCTCGTATATCTACCAAGTCTCAAAAAAGGATAGTGTAGAATTTGGATTTTTATCAGAATAACCTCTGGTGATTAAAAAAATACACATAATTGGGTTCTATTTCTGGAAATCTCTGCAATATTTAAGAACTTTTATTTAACAATATATGAATACATTCGAAAAGAAGAAAAAGTGACTACTCTTTAGCGTTACCATCCCTCGTGGTTGTTAATTTTAGTGCACTTTTCAAGATAACTCCTGTTTATCAGTTTGGTGGTGCTTTTCTGGACTTAAATTTTTTCTATGGATTGAATTATAAATATGTACAAATAGAGGAATGAGGAATATATATTCATTTCCAAATAATGAACTCGACGAATGATGAACACGTGTTGGATACATTTCATCCATGTTTCTGTATTTTGGGATACTAAATATTTTGTTCTATATCTTACACAGGTTGTTTTGAAATTTTTTGTTTATCTGATGATTTTATTTGTGGTATATTGTTTTTCATACTAAGTTTACCAGCATTTTCCTTATGGTTTCTGCATTTTATGTTTGCTTATTAAGATGATTTCCTTTGGCATAGTCTTTAAAAATTCCTTACCATACTTTTTGAAATCATTTTGCACCTCTTATAAATTTAACCCTTCAGTCTTTCTGATTTTGAGGGGTATGATTTTACTCGTATTGTTTTGATCCATATGTAGATGCTACGCAGAGGACTATGTTGGTATTCTTTCTGAAAATAAGTCTTAGTACTGTACATCATTCCCCAATTAATTTAAATGTTACATTTAGTAGATAATAAATTCTGACCCTCCAGCTTACACATGTAGGTCTCAGTATTGCCACAAGTCTGAGGACACTGTCAGAGGGCTTAAATGGAGAGAGTATAGTGATGGTATTACATGGTTGTGGGCACTAATAATGATGAAACAGAGAGAGACTAGTAACACTGGAAAGCCACTGTTGGCAAAGATGTTAGTCTTAATGATTCATTCATCCTTGTAATCACCTCCCTTTTGCAATGTTTCTTTGTCATTCCTCCTATCAAGTGGGGGAAATTCTTTCTCCATTCTTTGACTCCAGCCAGCCTGTGACTTGCTCTGACAGTTTGACATGGCAGAAGTGACTTGTGAGACTTCTCATCCTCTGCTTCAAGAGGGCTTGCGGCTTGTTCTCTGTTCCCTTGAAACACTATCCTAGGATTGCCATGCCAAGAATCCTGGATGAGGAGAATAAGATGCCATGTGAAGCAGAGATGAACCTCAGGCATCCAGTCAAAAGACATGCATAGAGTCACTTTACTCTTTCTGTTCTAGCGTGTGTTTCTAGAAGCCTGTAGCCACATGAGTACCGTGATTAATCTCAGCCCTACAAACCCTATAGTGTCTGCTTAGTCATCAGGCTGGAGTGACAGCTCATTGTAAACTATATCTTGGGCTTGATGTAGAGTCTTCGCTTGCTCTGGGCCCCAATCAACTTTTCGGGTTTACAGGTCGCTTGATAAAGCATTCAGACTGGCACACCCTGAACAGTTTATTACCTCCAAATTCAAAGTGGCCTTTGACTCATTGTACCTTTCTTTGTGGTGGGCGAGGCAAGGTGCAGCCGTAGGCAATGCATTTGTATGGGGTACCGTAACCCGCTGCCACCACTGAACACCCTCAAACCTCAGTGATATGACTGTTTCTTAGACAGTTATAGGTTCATCCACCCCCACCTGACATGCATATATGTTACTAAAGAATCCAGAGGACTTGCTACTTCCTGCTCACCAAATATATTAATGGCTTTAACATAATTTACCAGAATGAGGTCCTGTGGGAAATAAAACTGGTCACTGTCCTTCTGTGCTATGACAGAGAAATTGATAGAGCATTAAAGTAAGGCAGTGAAAAAATATTTGTTAGAATAAGAGGCACATTAATTTTTACTGTTTATGTTAGTCACCTTTCTATTGGTGTGACCAAATACTTGGGATACACAACTTATAAGGAGGAAAAGTTTATTTTGGCTCAAGGTTTTAGAGGTTTCCATCAATGGTCACTTGTGATGTAACTTTGGACCTGTAGTGAGACAAAATAGTATGGCACATTGTAGGAAATGTGTGCATTTCTTCCAAAAAAAGATAACATATTGAGAGTGATATATATATATTTCTTCCACCAATTATAGTTTCACATGAGCTAACTAATGGGACTATAATTTCAATGAACTAGAGCCTTTCACAAAACAAACTGATTTTGTTTACAATTGACGGAACCAAGCCATAGTTTTATCCCTTGATCTCTTAAGTCCCATTCTGACCAATGAACCACGATGGTATTTTGAGTCTTCAGTACGGGTGTCAGCACAGAGGAAGTAAATACAAATTCCCTGAAAGTCTAAATATTTCCTTTTCCCGTAGTGTTTAGTTATCATGGTAGACTCATATCAGAGAAACAATTCGATGTGTTCTCATGAGTGTCTGATTTATTTCACTTAAGAGTGTGCTCTCAAGGTGCATCCATTTTTCTACAAATGTCTCTAGCTTATCCTTTGTTATGGGAGAGTAGTACTCCATTGTGTAGAAAAACCACATCTTCTTTAGCCATTCATTAGTTGTTGGGCATTTAGGTTGTTTTTGAGACTTAGCTTTTTTGAACTGTGCCTCTATAAACATGCGTGTCCATATATCACTGTGGTACGATGCTTTTAATTCCTTTGGGAAGATGCCTAAAAGGGGAATAACTGGGTCAAATGGAACCTCTAGTTGTAGTTTTTGAGCAATCTGCACACTGATTTCCACAGTGGTTGGACCAATCCACATTCCCACCAACAGTGGAGGAGGGTTCCTTTTTCCCCCCCTCAGCCCCACCAGCATTTGTTATTGGATGAGTTTTTTGATAATCGCTGTTCTTTCTGGAGATGGAATCTTAACATTATTTTGATTTGCATCTCTCCAATGACCAATGATGTTGAACACTTTTTCATATATTTATTTGCTATTTTTAGCAAATAAATATATGAAAAAGTTTATTCATTTCAGGTATTCATTGTTTATTCATTTCAGGTATTTTATATTCTTGTTAACTACACATTGTATAATATGATAAGATCTCCTGACAAAATAGCAAGACCAGTGAGATGACAAGCATGTCCGACAAAAAGATCAGGAGAGCACAATACATGTGCTTTCAGTGTAAGCAATACATGTATATGGAACATGCTGTCATCATGTGTGAAGATGGCCTTAGGTGTGATAACTGAATTAAAGATTATTTTTATTGTAGAGTTCTATTGGTATTTTCATTGTAGTTTATATAGGAATTTATTTCTATTGTTATTTTTTAGATTTGTCCACCAAAAAGCAGTTGATGTTGAAAAGTTTGATGCTTTTTAAATAAACATTCAATAAATATAAAAAATTAAATATTTTATTTTTTGATTCTGTGCCTTGTACACAGAATTGGTGTTTTGCCCCCAGGGGTTTAATCACTGCCGCTTCTCCTCGATGAAGAGTCTTTGAACAGGTGTTAGGTGTGGAGATGAGGTGAGAGGCTGTGTGTCCTTACTGTGGTGACTCACGTCAGGTTCTGCCCACCAAAAGTAGAATTTTGTTGACTAGGCTGCCCACCTGTCTCATTCCTAGGAATCCTGATCAGTTAACTACCTCCAGACATCCCTAGAGGTGAAAGCATTTTGTTGCTGGCGTTTTGGGTTCAGGTAATTGTGCCCATCTTATCCTAAAGAGTTAAATGCTGCCACCTCTTTTTGCCACATCAAAGTTCCTCTATTCCCAGAAATCAAAAAAATGTTTTCTATTTCAACATTCTCTATAGTCGTATCTAATTTAGAGATGACCAACATTACAGATATTTCTAAGGGATCTGGTGATTTCACCAGTATATTTCTTAATTCTGTCACAACAAAAATACCTTCTGAGCCATCTGGGGTTTATTGGCTAATTGTGTGCGATTATATTTGTGTACACATACATTGTGTATTGTTACAGTTCTAGGTCACAATAATTTCAGATTCCTTATTCCTACAGTTTGTCAGGGAATTTCTGCATCCTGTCTTCATGGATTGAGGATCAATGTAGAATCCACACTTCAAATAAGCATCCAAGCAAATGGTAGGATCCATTCTTTGGTGAGGGAGCTAGTACATTAAATCCTAAATGCCAGTTGAAGACTCCGTATTAGTAAATTTGTTCCCATCAAACCCTTTGAGAGTCATACTCCTTGAGATTCTTTCCCACATATTCTGCTGAGGGTCCTGACACTTTGGTGTGTGAATTTTCTCCCAAGCAAGGTTTTGTAGTTTTTCTTTAAACATGCTACAATTTAACTTTCAGAGTCTGGAAAAAAGGAAGGGTTTGAGGGGGTGAATTTCCCTTTATAAATATACTGATTCAGGTGAAGTTAGTGAATATTTTTCACTGGAAAAGGCAGTGGATGGCAAACTCCTTCAGATAGGGGTAAGGGCTGCTTACTTCCCCAGTGAATGGTCAGGATATTGGAAGCTGTAAGTTTCTCTTGCCTGTGTCAGTCCAAGTGTACTGTGTGAGTTTATTTTTTTTTCTCAATTTTCATTTTTATTAGTTCACATTTATAGTACAATATAATCACATTTCTCATGGGGACTTGGCACATGTACATAACACGTCTTTTTTCATCCCTTTCCCTTCCCCTCCCCTCCCCCTTCTATCCATCTCTTGGTTCCTTTCCCATTTGCAAAGGAAATTCTATTATCTATCTTTAATTTTGTTCTTTATATTTTGGGTTTCTCACATGAGGGAAACCATGTGATATTTAAGCTTGTGTGTTGGATTTATTTCACTTAACATTATGGTCTCAAGGTGCATCCATTTTCTTACAAATGACTCGTTTGTCTTTTTCTATGGGAGAGTAGTACTGTACTCCATTTTGTGTAAATACCACATTTTCTTAATCATTCATCTGTTGATGGATGTATGGGCTGCTTCCAAGATTTAGCTATTATGAATTGTTCTCCTATAAACATGGGCATGTGTGCATCTCTGTAATATGGTGTCTTTACCTCTTTTGGGAAGATACCTAGAGGGGTTCAAATGCAATTTCTAGTTTTATTTTTTGTGGAACTTCCACACTGACTTCCATAATGATTTTACCAGTTTACATTCCCACCAACTATGTAGAGAGGTTCTTTTTTCCCTGTAGCCTCACCAGCATTTGTTATTGTTTGATTTGTTAGTGATGGCCATTTTCTGCAGAGTAAGATGGACTCTCTGTGTTGTTTTAATTTGCATTTCTGTGATGTCTAGAAATGTTGAAAATGTTTTCGTGTATTTATTGACCATTTGTGCTTCCTCTGAGAAGTATCTGTTCATTTCAGTTGCCTATTTTTTTATTGGAGCTTTTATTTGGGGGTATCTAAATGTTTTGAGTTCTTTATGTAGTTTACATATTAGTGCTCTGTCTGAGGAATAGCTGGCAAAAAATTTGTCCCATTCTGTAGGTTGTCTATTCACTCTGTTGGTTGCTTCCTTTGCTGTACAGAAGGTATTTAATTTGATATGCTCCCATTTATTGATTCTTGGCATTATTTGTTGTGCAGTTAGTCTGTGCCTCTGCCTATGTCTTCAAGAGTTTTAACTATTTTATCTTCCAGTAGATTGTTTGTGCCTTGACATTTAGATCTTTTGTCCATTTTGATTTTAATTTAGTACATGGGTCTAGATTCAATCTTCTGCATGTGGATAGCCAGTTTTCCTAGCATCACATGTTAAACAGTCTGTCTTACCTCCACCATATATTTTTGGTCCCTTTGTCAAACATGAGATAGCCGAATGTACCTAGAGTTGTTTCTTCATCTTTTATTTTGTTCCATTGAGCCACATGTCTGTTTTTTTTGCCAGTATCGTGCTTTTATTTTTAATCACTGTAGCTTTTTTGCCAGTATCTTGATTATTTTTTTTAATCACTGTAGCCTTATAACTTAAAGTCTGGATGGTGATGCCTCCTGCTTTGTTCTTTTTGCACAAAATTCATTTTACTGTTCTGAGTCCCTTTTGGTTTCATATGAATTTTAGGATTGTTTTCTCTAGTTCTTTGAGAAATGTTATTGGGATTGCATTAAATCTGTATATTAGTTTTGGATGTATGGCCATTTTGTTAATGTTGTTTTTGCCTATCCAGAAATGGAATTTCTTTCCATTTTCTGATATTGCCTTCAACCCCCTTTTTCAGAGTGTTGTAATTTTCATTGTAGAGGTCTCTTACTTCCTTGGTCACGTTGATTCCTTAGTATTTAATTTTACTTGATGCTATTGTGAATTGTATTCTCTTCCTAATTTTTTTGAGAAAGAAATTGGTGTATAGGAACTCTATTGATTTTTGTGTGATTTTGTATCCTGTTATGCTGCTGAATTTGTTTATTAATTCTAAGAGTCTTTTAGTGGAATTTTTGGGTCTTCTATGTAGAGAATTATGTCATCTACAATAATTAGTTAGACTTCTTTTCTTATTCATACCCCTTTTCTTCCTTTCTCTTGCCTGACTGCTCTGGCTAATGTTTAAAGAATGGTATTGAACGAGTGGTGATAGTGGACATCTTTTCCTTGTTCCTGATTTTAGAGGGAAAGCTTGCAGCTTTTCCCCTGCTAGAGTTCAGACTGAGAGCGTCTCACCAAGCCCTATCGGCTCACACTCAGAGGTGGTGGAAAGTGGGTGGATAGTGGGGGTGCAGTGCTCATTAGTGGAATCATCCACTGGTGAGTTCAGCAGCTGAGTGTGATGTTGGAAGGTGGCACCCAGCCGGAAGAGATGGGTCACAGAGGGGCTTGATACGAAATGGTCTATCTCCTTCCCTGGCTCTTTCCTTCTTTCTCTGTTTCCTGGCCACCATGATGTAATCAGTTTTCCTCCGTCAGACCCTTCTAACATGCCGTTTTTCCTTTGGAGAATTATGGACCCCGATACGGACTGTAATCATGAGCCAAAATAGATGGCTTCTCCTTTAAATTGCAGGTGTTTGTTATTGCATCTCGGTAAGGAGAGAGTGACTAAGACAGATTTTGGTGCTGAGAAGGAGGCTGTTCCTGTGACTACTTGACAGTGTGGTATAGAAGCCCTTGGAACTGGCTCACGGGAGAGGCTTGGAAAGGTTTGGAGATGCTAGTTAGGGGAGGCCAGCCAAAGCCACATGAGTGACAGGTGGGGCTTGCGGAAGGTGATTGGCTCCTGAGTGTCCTCATCGCTGGAATTATCTGCTGGTGAGTTCAGCAGCTCAGCGCGATGTTGGAAGATGGGACCTGGCAGGAAAAGGCAGGTTACTGGGAATGTGAGCCTCTAGAGGCTTCAGTTTCTTTTCTTATAGATTGTTCCAGACCTCGTTCTTCAGCCTTTTAACGTTGAATACCCCATCTGGCCTGCTTTTCGCCCCTTATGCCCAATATGATTTCTTTTATTTTTCATATTCCCATAGAATCTTAATCTTAGCAATCGAATAACTTTGGTAGACTTTGTTTTGTTTAATTATTTTCAGTTATTCCTGACACACAGTGTTTTTTCTAGTCTATTTCAAATCTTTTGTTACAGGAGGTTTGTATTGAGGTATGTCTTTGATTGATTGATCTTTGTTCTGTTTTCCTTAGGAACAGCAAATTTTGTGGAAGTTGAATACCTTCTCTCTGTATTTTTTTTTTGGTGTTTCATAAATATCTTGTCTGTTTATCAAATTAAACTCTTTCAAAGTTTCCTTTTGTTTAGAATATGTAGCGGTTCACTAGTTTGCATATCATGTTTGCCTGGAGCCACAGTGATCTCCATAAACATTCCAGCTTCAGTGCCTGTGCTGCTACAGTGAGCATTTGAGGTTTTACAGGAGTTCACGGTGATGAGCTGTCCGGTTTTTCATAAGTAAATCTTGTGGAATAAATTGGAACAGAGATTTAGTCAAATTTAAGGCATGATTGTTAACTGTTTTTCTTTTTTTTAAATTATTTAGGTTTTCAAAATTCATTTCTACAAATCGTATTCCCAGAGAAACTCCAAGGAAATATAAGCGATAATTCAGAAGTAAGATACGTAAGAAATTTTTTATAATCTGAGTTATTATGTAAAATTTCTCATTTTTGTTACATACCTACAAAGTACATCAAACTAATTACCATATGCATGTAAATATGTAACATTACTGCAGATAAGGAATTTAAAGTTTCAGTGGTTAAAAACAAATGTATAAATTAGACTGGTCTACTTTCTTTTAAATTTGGTGATTTCATTGCTTCATGGTAAAATATTTTGAAAAGTCCAAATACAAGGACTAATGTTAGAGGAATTAAGTGTCTCATCTTAGTGATGTTGAGGGGAAGTAGATGAGGAGAGTAATACTCTCTAAAATGACTAAGAATATCTTCTAAAACCTGCTTCCTCTTTCTTCATTCCTGTGCCTACCAGATCTGAGACAAGAAGAAACCTTATATTTTTCTATTTTTATTCAAGCGATAAATATTTTATATGCTGATTTATTTGATAGATATTTCTTTGGCGTTGCCATGTGTGTAAGTGAGCCTGACTTACAAGTGGCCATTCTTTTGAGAATGCATTAATTTTAGCAGTTTTATTGAGATATAATTTGCATACTACAGAATTCATCCTTCATAAGTGCAGAGGTCCTGACTAGCACATAAAGAGAGTTGTGCAGGTGTGCAGGTGTTGGGGATTTAGCTCAGTGGTTAAAGTGCTTGCCTTGCAAGCACAAGGCCCTGAGTTCGATACCAAGCACCAAAAAAAAAAAAAAAAGAGAGAGAGAGAGTTGTGCAAACATTACTACGATCTAGTTGTAGAATACTTTCTTAACTCCAGAAACTTCCTTCATGTACAGCTATAGTTCATCTTTCCTTTCATCCTCAGCCATTGGTAACAAGCGCTCTGTTTCCATCTATAAATTTATGACATTTTTAATGACATTTCCTATAAATAGAAACATAATACTTACTCCTTTGTATTAAACTTATTTAAGTTACATTTATCCATTTTGTAGCTTCTCTTAGGTTATTAATGTTTATATCTTTTAAATGTTTCTGTACTCACTAGTTGATGGGTATTTGGATTTTTTCAGACATTAGTTATTTTGAATATTTTAATGAACATTCACTTGTGGATATATATTTTCCTCTCTCTTGGGTAGATTCTTAGGATTGAAACTGATAAGTTATAGGGTAAGTTGATGCTTCACATTTTGCCACATTGTTTTTCACAGTGGCTGTACAATTTGCACTGTGCATCTGCAATGTATACATAGTATTCCAGTTTTTCTACATATTGTGGACATTGGATGTTGTCTGTCTTCTAGATTAAATCTGTTGAAATGGGGGTGTCCTAATATGGCATTGTGGCTTTAAGGTTCCTTTCTCCAATAAATTATGGTATTGAGCATTTTTCATGAGCCTCTGATCTGTGTAAAGAATGATCTGAAAAGACGGTGACTTTTTAAATTTTTAAAAATGTAATACAGTAAAATAGACATGCCATTAACCCTCTTAAAGATTCCCCCCAAAACATACATACACACATGTGCGTGCACACACACACACACACGCACACACTGAATACATTTATCTAATCATTCTTATCATTTTGTGAAGCCATTCTAAAAGTCCTTTTTGGTGAATGTATTTAGTTCCACAGTTGTGGCTGCCTCAAAATTTTGAATTGATTTAGAACATTTACCTTTCATGGTCATTTTGACCTTGGAGAACAGGCAGATAAGGGTGGATGAAGATATACTGTAAAGTTTTTACTAGCTTGTCTTTCCACTAGATGGTACTCAGAAGCAGCATTCATGTTTTAGATCATACCTGAGAAACACTTGTGAAAGAGGACTCCCAGAACTGCTTCAGAAAGAGGCAAGAAAAATGGAATAAGTGAGTTCAAAGCAAGGGGAACTTGCTTATTCTGGGGTGGGTATTCATGGCAATGTGTCTTTTACTGTAGTCAATTATTGTAATTTAAACAGTCACCAAATATATTTCAATCACACCACAAAATTTTATCTCAAGTATGTGTTCAAATCATTCATCTACTTTTAAATTAAGTTCTTTCTTTGTATTTGAATTCTAGAAAGTCATTCTGGATATAAAGCCTTGACCAGTTCTATAATTTATAATTATTTTTTCTGAACTTGTATCTTGCCTTCACATTTCTCTCTTTTTCTTTCTTTTTTTTTTTTTTTTTTGGTGCTGGGGCTCGAACTCAGGACCTTTAGCTTGCTAGGCAAGCACTCTAACCACTGAGCTAAATCCCCAGCCCTACATTTCTCAAAGTGTTTGAAGCACATTTTCAATTTCGATGACATCTTGTCGCATCATCTTTCGTGGATCTTGGTTTTGGTTCTGTAACTGAGCGCTCCACTGTGGACTGGATTGTGTCCCTTCACAATCCACACTTTGAAGCCCTAACCTTCAGTGTGAAGACTGGGCCTTCAAGGAGGTGAGCAAATACGAATAAGAGCATCAGGGTGGAGCTGAATCCAGCAGGACAGGTCCGCTCATGAGAAGGGGAACAGA
>PVJO010034491.1:0-10898 GCA_004026905.1 Hystrix cristata | reverse complement strand
AAGATAGCCTATTTAACAAATGGTGCTGGAAAAATTGGCTAACCACATGTCGAAAATTAAAACTAGATATATGTCTCTCACCATGTACTAAACTCAAATCAAAGTGGATCAAAGATCTAAACATTAAAACAGAAACATTAAATTTACTGGAGAATAGAATAGGAAGAACCCTCGAAGACATAGGGGTAGGAAAAAAAAATTTATGAACAGAACCCAGATTGCACAGGAAACAATACAAAGAATCAGTGCTTGGGACCACATGCTATTAAAAAGCTTTCGCACCGCAAAAGAAATCACCAATAGAGTAGGGTGCAAACCCACAGACTGGGAAAAAATTTTTGCTAGCTATCCATCAGACAAAGGTCTAACATCTAGAATATATAAAGAACTCAAAAAAATTAATGAGAGAATTTTAAAACAATTGTTATAGCCATTTGAATGATAGTGTAGGTAGTTGGAAAGATAATGTGATTTTTTCTAATAAGTTCTAATTCTGACTACTGAACTTTTCACATGCACATAGCACTACACTATTTGTTTTTCTTAATTGTATTAATACATGTTTGCAATTTATAAAGATTACATTAATTAGAATTGATATATGTACATAACACGTCTCAAATTTTCTCCCTTCTTCTCCACCCTTATTTTTTGCCAGGATCAGATTCATGTATCTTATAAGCCCTTATAAAATTAATTATCTTACATACAAATCACCAACCAGACTAACAGGCCAAAAAACATATAAAATACATAAGTCAATTAAACTAAATCAAGGCACACTTTTAGATACATTGACTATGCTGAAATACACTAACTTTTTTCTCTTTCTCTTTTTTTCCTATCATCTCTCTTTTATGTTGCACTTTATTTATATGGAGTTTCTCATATAAGAGACACAATGTGAAATTTCACCTTGTGTGCCTGATTTATTTCATTTAATGCTATGATGTGATGGTGTATACATTTTCCTACAAATGATTCAAGTCTATCATTTTTGAGGCAGAGTAATGCTCCATTGTGTATAAATATCACGTCCTTATCCATTCATCCGTTGATGGACATATAGACTGCTTACAAAATTTAGCTATTATGAATTGTGCTTCTATAAATGTGGGCATGTATGCATCACTGTGGTGTGATATCTTTAGCAATTTTGGAAAGATACCTAGAAGGGGAATAGCTGGGTCAAAAGAATTTCTACTTTAGTTTTCTGAGGTAGCTTCATACTGATTTCCATTGTGGTTGTACCAGCTCACACTCTCACCAACAATGAAGAAGTATGCTCCTCCCTCACAGCCTCACTAGCATTCTTACTGGTTGATTTCTTGATGGTGTCCATTCTTTCTGGTGTGAGATGGAATCTCAGTGTTGTTTTAACTTGCATTTCTCAAATGAGCAGTGATTTTGTACATTTTTTCATGTACTTATTGGCCATTTGTACTTCCTCATTTGAGAAGCGTCTATTCAGGTTTGATGCCCATTTTTTACTTGCATCTTTAAATCTGGGAGCGGTCTAAATTTTCTGAGTTCTCTATATATCCTAAATATCAGTCCTTTGTCTGATGATTAGCAATCAAAATTTTTTTCCCATTCTGAAGGTTGTATATTCACTCTGTTGGTGGTTTCCTTTGCTGTGCAGAATTTGAGGTAATCCCATTTGTTTGTTCTTGGGATTATTTCTTGTGCAACTAGGGCTCTGTTCAGACCGTCTTTTCTTACACCTATGCCTTCAAGTGTTTCGCCTATTTTGTCGTCAGCAAATTAAGTCTTTCTGTTCTAAGATTTAAATCTTTGATTCATTTTGACATTGGTGCATGGTGAGAGCTATTGGTCTAGGTTTAATCTTTAGCAGTTTTCCCAGGATCATTTGTTAGAAAAGTTATCTTTTCTCCAGCAAGAGTACTTGGACCCTTTCTCAAAGACTGGGTACCTGAATGTGCCTGGAGTTCTTTCCACACTGTCTATTCTGGTCCACTGAGCCACAAGTCTGATTTTGCCAATTCCATGCTGTTTTTATCAGTGGAGCTTTGGAGTATAACTTCAAGTCTGGGATAGTGATGCTCCTGCCTTGCTCTTGCTCCCTTTGCCATTTGTTAAATAGACATATTAAAGGAGCAACATGAATAATGGAAGAAACATGTTCCTAGAAAGCAAGATGGGATAAAATCAAATTGACATTTTAAGAATTTCTATGTGCCATGAAAGTTCCGTGAAATTTAGAAAGAGGTACACTTAATGGAAACATTGCTGTCCATGGAAATAACATGAGTTGTGAAATTATATTTTTTGAATACTATTTTCATAGTTTCTTAATAATAGAGTGGGAAATGCATAGAAAACAGATGGAATCTCAGGACTGAGACAGGAGAAAAACGATGTCAATATCATCTAATTAATGTTATGAGTACACCAATTTCTAATTTTTTTCTTTAAGCAGATATGAGAATACTGGTGTAAAAGGCCTACATTTAAAAGGGAAAAAGTTTTCAATTTTAAGACAGATTTTGGTTTATGCTCAAGAACTTCTAAGTAAGATTCTGAATTTTGTATGCTGTAAAGAGATGCGAATATTTTTTCTTTACTTCATGACTGAGCTAGTAGATGTTTCAATTTAGTAGCTACAATCACTAGAGGATTAAAATGGACACCAGTGAACCATTCATTATGTCTCATAGATTCAAAGAAAAAAAAGTACAGCACCCTCATTTATATTAGTTTATTAAATTAAAATATTATTCTCTAAAGTTTGGAAAAGGATAGGAGTGACATAAAATATAAAAGTTATATTCTATTTTGGGGAGTGCAATTCTGAGATAATTTTTCATTCAGAATGCATGATAAAATGGAAAACAAACATGCTGACTTTTCCTTGAGTAGTTTTCATATATGATTAGACCACCTTTTCAAAATTCTGGAACTAGGTTTGAATCATGCCAGAAATAAATGAACAACCTCAGTTGAATAATTAGGCCTCTTCTGTGCACTTTGAATTAAATTATCCTTTTCTGTAACTTTCAATTCAAATGGAAAAAGCCATGGGGAATATTTCTGATTGTTAATATAAATAAGCGCCTGATTTATTTGGAGCCAAATGCTCTTCTTTCACATAATATTTTAAAAATTGACTTTGTAAGGTATATAGGAATTTTTGTAGCTATGTCTTTGTTCAAATTTGTTATTAAACATCTATAAAAAGAATTACTTTTTGAAGTCAGATTTTTAATGGATAATTCTTTATTTATGCTCTTAATTGTACAATGATCCAGTAATATTACTGAATTATTCTGTGATCATTTATTTGTATGTTCTCTTTATGTATATGTTTATAATTAAATAAGAATTTTCTCCTAAACTGTTGTGTATTATTTTATGAGTCAAATTTCAAATTAACTAAGTAAATGTCTATTATCTGAGGCATAATTATTGGATTACTTTATTCAATCTGAATATAGCAGGATCTTTTGTTCATTTCAGTATCCAAATTGACACTGTTAACTAGAATCTTCAAATTTCTGTTTAAACTACTATCAGTGAGAAATGAGAAGCCAAATTTTAGAGTTTACATATTTATCTTTAACGATGTTCACTGGGTAACTAGTATTTTCCTCAATGATTTTTTTCTTTGTAGATTTTATATCCAATCAAATTATGAACTTACTATGTCATGAAAAGAGCCTTTGGGTGAATGGATATACACTTTTCCAATGTATGGATTTTATTTAATTTTAAGGAGTATATGTAAATTTATATATCTATATTCATAAATGTATATCATAGCCTGTATGATACAGTTTGTACATGATAAAAAGATGATTTAACATCGTGTATAACAGTTTAATCCTGATTTTATCCATCTTAAAATATATTTTTCATGATATATTGCACATAGAGCCTGTGGGAAACATTATAAATTCAATCAACACAATTTTTTTTTCCTCCAAAAGTATTGGTAGAATCTAATTGATGTAGAATCAATTATTGAGGACCTATAATGTTCTGGTTCCCTTACCAGATAGTTCACATTTGTAATATCAGTTGATATTCACAACTATATGAATTTGGCATTATTTTTACAGTTTTAGGAGGACAGAGTGAGATCTAAGCAGATAAACTAACTAGCTTTGAGATGATAATATGAAAGATCAAACCTATAATCCAAGCCCATGTCTGTTTGATTTAACACATCAATGTCATTTCATTTTAAAGTAGTCATTTCATTTTAACTGATTTCGTTCTGATAACTTAATGAACCTATGTGGGGAGGATATTTCTTTATACTCTTTGTTATTTTTACTGTTATAATAAAACAATTGCCGGACTATTTCTATCAATATCATAAAACTTTGTAATGCTTGAGATATTAACAAGATTAGGAATAGTTTTTCAGGTTGCTCAGCAAAAAAAAAAAAAATACAGGCATAAGTGAATTTTAAAATGAATGTGTACAAATGGAAACTGAGAAAAACAAGAAGAATAAGGTGCCGAGAATAGTGAAAAGCAAAATGTCCCGGTTAAAGTAAACTCAGTAATACTTATCTACAGGTGGCTCTCGCAGAAGGATCTGCAAGCTTTGTGTTGCACAGTACTTTATTTCATCCACATACTTGCTTTTTCTGTGAGGGATCTGCATATCTGAATGCTCTGTGCCAGGTTTTATGAACTGTGCAAACCCTCTGTCATATTTGAACTGGCCAAATGTAAAGGAATCTGACTTTTTCGAGGACAGATAATGAAAGAAGAATAAACTTTTAAAGTCCTGAACCAAACTACAAAAATCAAGGACTTAGAAAAGTACTCTTCCTCCAAAAAAAAATATAGAATACCTTCACAAGTGGGAAAATATCAATCCAAAATCACACACAAAATGCTGCCATTATTAAAAGAGACTTCAATTTGAAGATATTAATATATGTACCATGAACTCTCGGTAAAGGAAAGGTACTAGACAGTCACCTGGAGACTGCTTCTTTTCATATTTTAGGATCCCACGCCACTTTTCAAGTGGTGATGAAATTTTAGTTGTTGATGACAGTTATTGCTCACCTTCCTAAAATTGGTCTTTAAAATGACTTTGTGCTTTAATGCAGACGGAAAAATCCTTCATTCTGGTGATCAGTTCCAAAGGCTTAGAAGCAGTGCGATCAATCACATGGAGGGCATGATGGATGTGGCAGGCCGTAAGCACGGCTGCAGCTGTTTCAAGGCCCCTGACTTGGAATCCGCAGTTTGACTCTGTTCGTTTAACATGTATGGCTTTGAGGTAAAGCAAGGGTCAGTGAAATCATCCTCTTCTGCACAGATCACTTTCGACAAAAGATAAAGTAAGGAGACTGAAGATTGATAGAGAAGTACTTTATCTCAATAATTCAAAATTTCAAATGCAAAATAAAATTTTATTTAAAGGTTGCATGTTCATTTTAATCATTGTTGTTGAAGAGTTTACTAGAAAGTATTTCTGAAAAGGACACGGTATTTGATTTTGATAAGCAATTTATTACCCTGAATTCTTCATTATGTTCACAGATAATGAGAAAAAGTAAGCTAACTATATTGTCAGAGATAGTCATTTCATGAGGTCTTAAGACCAAATGAAAGACCAAAAGACTCAAGAAAATCAAAAGAAAAAGCAACAGTAAAAATTTATGTAAGGGGGGCCGTTGATGTAGCTCAGAGGCTAGAGCGCTTGCCTAGCAAGCACAAAGCACAAGGCCCTGAGTTCAATCCCCAGCACCAAAAAAAAAAAAAAAAAAAAGTGAGTGCAATATTTTTGTGATTGAAAAATTCAAAATAACTGACATAAAATGGTATTTATGTCCTGAATTATTAACTCAATTATTTCTTTGATTTTATGGATACTTCTGACATTTTAAATCATACTTTGTAATATACAAAATAAACCAATTTATTTCTTTTGCTTGCTTTTATTGGTCTTTAACTTACCTTAAATGATTTCATTCAAAAATGTTTATTTTTTGCTTGATATGTGTCAGACACTCTACAAGTGACTTTTTATTTTTTGAGGCTAAAGGAGCACATACTAGATTTTGTATTTGTATTGCTATTGGAATGGGTCAGAATGCCACAAACATTTTTGTTATAAAAGAATTGAGTCATTCAGCCAAGACAACCCTCATTGTTATTTTAAATCCGAGTATATCAGTAAGAATTTTTGCATCTGACTTAGAGAATGAGCAATAACTTTTAAATTAGGGCTCTATACAAAGAAGTAATTAGGTGTTCACTTTTGGAGAGGTTGAACTATCACCAGTTGTACAAATGCCTACCTAAGAAGCCATATTCATTAATGTAGTAATGAGCTGTTAAAATAGCAATAAAGAGCAAATCTACAATGCAGGGAGACTAATTGGCTTATAGAAAGTTTCAGCTCTCCTGTTGTTATACAGACAGACGCTCCTTTGGCGACAATTTACATTCGGAATCGGATTACTGGTGAGATATGTTGGTCTTTTCATAGGTCTCAGACTAACAGATTTCTGTAGGCTAGAGTTGTATCTCAGTGTTTTCCAGCAATGTAAGTGAACTGTCTCCATGATATTTCCTTAGTGTTTTCCAGGGCTGTGATTTCATTGAGCTAAACAGGGTCTCCTTGAGTCTCACTCACATTTACAGAGAACCTTTCCCTTAGACTGTCTCAGCAAATTTGTCCTTAGCGGTGAATCTTCTTCTAACACAGCCTCCCTGCTTTAGCTTTGTGGCACTGCATGACCCCATGTCATATCAGCAACCCTGACAGTCATCAAAATATAGGCCACTACCAAGAGTTTATAGAAAAAAAAATCAGTAACATTTCTACATTGTTTGTGTAGAAAAGAAGATATTCTAAAGCACAATGCATTTTTATGGTGGTTGAAAGTCAATTTGCATTATGACATTGATAACAAGTAACAGCAACTTCATTCTGTACTGAAATATTAGGTGATCTGCTTAAATAGTCATAAATCCAATTGGGTGCATAAGTTTTGCTAATTCATTTTCCTGCAGTAGGGCATTTCGAAACCACTGCTTTAGGGGCCAGGCTCTTTCACATACAAACTCTTGTCTGTCTCATTTTCCAAGGCTCCTTCTCAATTTAGACTTTGGGTTGCTATTACCTCTCCATTTAGGTATCAGATAATTACTCTCTGTCACTTGCATTCCCCCTCCCACAACACACTCATAAAATATCGTGAGTGTTGAATTGCATTCTTTCTCTTCTTGGTGTCTAAATTGATCTCGCAAATATTTATTAACTCACATTTTATGATATATACTCTGTAACAGGCGGTAAATCCAGTTATATACAGCATGATTATAGCATTTGAGAAGTATAGAAGGCTAATTCTTTAAGTACATAAAGACATAAACTAGTGATTATTCTCTCAGAGTTTCTAAATTTGCACACAGGGAGCCTTTAATATACATTCTAGTTTAATGGATTTATGTTCCTCTGCACAGCCAAGAAAGACGACTTCTTGTACAAATGTTTTGATCTCTCACTTAACCCAGATAACATTATTTATTGGATTTTCAAATTTAATGAATTTGGCCATCTAGATGGGTTATTATGAGCTGCATCATACTATGTGATAGTATGAAGCCTCAATGTAGTCTCTTATTAGCATGTTTCTTGCGACTTTTGTTTTACATTAGATTGTTGTAAATTGCCATGGTTCATTTTTCTTATCAGTTGGATTCTTTGCTGACTTGATGAGCATTGAAAGGATTGGTGATTACAGTAAAAGAAAGGTAAATAATCGAAGATTACAACAGAAAGAAAAGTAAATAATTAAATATACAATTATAGTAGAATTCCTTTTGTATTTTGCTAATTAGTAAAACTCCATATCAGTTACAATCAACTATGGTCCACAGTTCAAAGTCCCACTTGTCAGAGTACTATAAACAAGAAGATTTTAGATTCAAGAAAATGGAACAAGCAAAATTAAAAATAATTTCTAGGTAAATTTTTCTCTTGACTTTTTCATGTCTAATGAGTTAAATTTTAATGTCAGTTATATACTGTAGTGAAAATATTGCCATTTTTAGATAAGCATTTCTCAGTTATTTTTCTAAGTATATTTTGAAATTTTTGTCTATTAAATCTCTGATACTGAGGTATTGTGTTATTTAAAAGAAACTTGTATAAATCAGTATGAGTCTTCTTTCATGAAATGACAATGTAAATGCAAGGCACAGTCAAAGAAAAAGAATCATGCACTACGGAAAGGAGAATTACAATTTGTCTTTATTGTGAAACTTGAGCACAAATTTTCAGTGAAAAGAGACCTAGATTATGGTGTTCTGATGCCTAGAGAATCTAATTTAAATGATACCCACCCTCTTTACTTCTTTATTTACCCTACTCCTTATCTACCTGGATACAAGCCAGACCTCAGGAGGTTAACATCAAATGTTTTCTCCAGCAAGAATTGTCTTCCTTTGTTCTCTAGAGGACATCTTTAGATAACTTAAGAATAAAAACTAAAACAAGAGGTTGGCAATTTAGCTCAAGTGGGTAGAGCACTTGCTTAGTGAGCGCAAGGCCCTGAGTTCAGTCCCCAGCGTGTGCACACACACACACACACACACACACACAAACACACAAAACAAAAACCAAGTATTTGTATTTATTACTGTAACATAGAGTTACACTAACTATAAAACAATATTTCTTCCTCTAAATTATTAATAGACCTATATATCTCTAATATGAACTGTAGAGTGAGTGATATACCAATTCATAAGGGTCTTTTAAAGACAGATTTACATAATAGTGGGGGTAAAATTAACTTCTCTGCAAAAGAACATGGCCTGAACACATTAAAAACTGCTTCCTGACTTTCTCATGGCAGCAGTTTGCCAAAAATTTGTAAGGAAAAAAAATATTGTCATCTGCTAAGCTTCTATTCATAGAAAGGCTGTATGGCTGTGATTTTAAATAGTTTTATACTATGAAGTTTTAACGGTAAAAGGTATGAAATGATGAACTTTTCTTTCATCTTCACTTCTGAGCCACAGAGTGAAAGTCTGTCTATAATAGTCTCCCAAATCTATAACCATGCGCCTATAAAATTTGTAAATTTGTCATGATAAATATTAATCACCAAGACATGGAGTTAATTGGTGCATTTATGATTTTCAGATTGAGAAGTCAGAATTTGAAGGGTTTATTTTGATTTTTACAAGTTTTTTTAATTGATTTTTGTAACTTCCGTTAAAGACATTGTGTTCTCTCATTTTGTTCTTGGAGTTTCCCCTTGTTCCTTAATTTTATTAAGGAAGATGATTCGGTTTTCATCTTCAGTCACTGTGCCCTCCCTGTCACATTATAGCTTTCCTGGTGACAAGGACTTTTTGGTCACATGCTTACGTTACAGACCAAATCTGGCCTCCAAAAACAGGCCTCCTCTGGATGCACATAATGTGGGCCTTCATTCTGTAAATGAGCTGTGACATTGCTTGTCAAGTCTACTGTAATGCTAAATGGAAAAAGGCACATGAATGTGTTTTGTGAATTTAAAAAGCTCTAGGAAGCTAGATGTGGTGACTCACGCCTGTAATCCCAGCATCCAGGGATCCTGAGGCAGGAGGATCTCCAGTTTCAGTCTAGCTTGGGTAATTTAGCAATTTAAGGAGACTGTCTCAGCAAAAGAAAAAAAAAAAAAAAGCTTGGATGTGGCTCAATGGGAAGGCCTTGGGTTCAAGTCCCTGTACTGGAAAAAACAAAACAAAACCAAAAAAACTCTAGGAAATATTATTTTTAGTTATTGTTGTTTTATATGTCTAAACATTTTCTATCATTAGTCACAAGTATGTCTTATGTAAGATTAATCTGCATTACACAATTATAAATTTCTATTATTATGTCCATTAACTAAGCTAACATAAATGAAGCGCCTTATACAAATGCTGTGGATACCTAGTAGTTCCTGGTAGTTCTTACTTGCTACACTGTCTCCTAAGAATTAATTTCTATTTAGAGCTAACAGAAAACTGAAAACTTTCTTCTTTCTAATATTACGTAGTATGTGAACTCATGAATTCATTTACCCTTAGACTTTGATGGTGAGTTTTCCTGATTCACCTATAACACATAAATTGAACTTCAAATTTATTTAGCATTACTCAGAAATTTATTTTCTCTCTATTATTATTTACTTTCCAGTTTTTAATACCTCTAAATAAAAATAGGAACAAATATCTCTATATGTAGGATCTCTACAAATATTTTTATAGATTTCTATTAAAATTTATCCAAAATTACACAAACTTACAGGGGGTTACACAAGCTTACAGGCCATAATACATTGTGCCTTTTGCTTATGCCAGTGAGCAATGTAAACAACCACATAGATGCAGCAATAAGTCACAACTACATAAAGTTACTATACTACCTCATGAATGTGTCACTGTTTTAAATTTGGGTTATTAAGTTTTTATTTTTAAGATATCAGTATTTCCCTGGATTTCCCTTCCCTTCCCCCTTTGCCCTCTTCTTGTTCCCTTGGACCCTTTGCCTATTAGCTTATATCTAACACTTTGCCTTTTTTTATCCATCGTTTACATTTTTCTTTTGTTTCTATTTTGCCTCACTCGAATAAGGGATACCATACAGTATTCAAGCATGGGAGTCTGGTTTATTTCACTCAACACTGTATTTTCCAGGTCCACCCATTTTCCTATAAATGACTCTAGTTTGTCATTCTTTATGGCTGAATAGTATTCTATTATATATAGATATCACATTTTGTTTATCTAGTTATCTGTTGATGGGTATACTGGCTGTTTCTACAATTTAGCTATTACAAATTGTGCTGCTATAAACATCATTATGCAGGTATCACTGTAGTATGATGTCTTTAGCTCTTCGGGGAAGATATCCAGTAGGGGAATGA
>PVJO010034490.1:0-10881 GCA_004026905.1 Hystrix cristata | reverse complement strand
CTGAATCGCATCAATTTGGTGAACTTATAATAGGTTTACTTTATTCATCACCTTGTTTTATTCACCATCTCCGGTTGTAAATTCTTTTCATGGGGTTTCTATGGTTTAATGATAACCAGAAATGATTCAGGCAGTTAAAGAATTCACTTCATTAGAGCAGAGTGTACTAATTTGCATTACAAAACAATTCATTTAAATACAGAAATCTGCCCTGCATGTCTCTTCTTCATGACTAGTATAATTGTACCTTTCTTAATGCAAAGTCTCAAGGTATCCATCTTCACTTTCTTGTTTTCCAGCTGTCACAGATGCAGAAGCCCAACATCTTCTCTGATGCTTAGTAAAATGATGTAAAATAAAATTTATAGTGTTTAAGTTTGCAGAATTCACTTCTGCAGTGAAACAAAAGTTTTGTGTCAACTACCCATCTTCTAGTGTCAAGGCCAACAGAGGGACTTGATTTAAAATCCTTTTTCCACTATATGATTATATTTTATTTTATAAATACTCAGATCACCCTCCCCTTTTTCTCCTTATATAAGGATTTCAAAATGAAACAAAAAATTAAATAACTAAAAGGTATATGAAATAACTAGTGCTACTGAAATACATTATGATTTTGTAGAAAAACTATGTGCCTTAAAATCAGCAGACAGAATGAAATTCTCTCTGATGTGTTATCTGTATACTTCAAACTCATTTGTTATTGGTTGGTTTTGAGAATAAAATGAATACTGCTATGTATGGAATATGTATGACCCCAAACTCCAAAATGCATATACTGAGCTCATACTCCTGAATAGGAAAGTATTAGGAAATGGGGCTTTGGGGAGATAATTAGGTCATGAAGGTGGAGCCAACATGAATATTGCTTGTAAAAGACAAAAGAGAGGTTGATTTCTCTTTCTTTGCTTTCTGCCATATGGAAAATCAGCTATCTGCAAACAAGAAAAACTGCCTCCATCAAGTAATGAATCTTCTAGCACCTTGATCTTGGACTCTATAGCCTCCAGAACTGTGAGAAATAAATATCTGTGGTTTATGAGCTAACTAGTATATAGTATTTTGTTATGGTAGCCCAAACAGGCTAAGAGCCTTTATAAAGGGAGGACAACATCGAAATCCTCGGGCATCTTCTATCTAGCTCAATTCTTCGCTGCTGATGCCCTCTTTCCCTTTAGAATTAATTGATGTTTTTCTGATTCTGCTGTCTCTGAAGACAAAATTATCTGTTAAAAATCATTTACATCTCAATTGACATTCCCTCCTAGTAAACTCAGTTCTGGATGTTCTGTGATTCTGGAAAAGGTGCCTAATACGATCTAAGTCATGAGAGTTAAAACTGCAGAGATGGAAACCAGAGAAAGCTCCTGACATTCCCTGAACATCTACCTGCAACGTGGCATGTTCTGTGATGGACCTCTTGGGGTGTAATCTCCAGACTTCATAGCAACCGTGAAGGTGTGTGTGACTGCCTACCATTCAGAGGTTAGAAAACCAAGGGCCAGAGAAATAAAGTGCCTAATAAAGACACGTAGTTAGGAAAAAAAAAAAAACATATTTTCTAATGTCAGCATATTTTCTAACGATCATTTCTCTCTCATATGTGTGATTACGATGAGGGAAGAATCTGATTTCATTTTAGGAAAAATGAAATTTAATGGTCATGGACATCTGTTATTTTTTAAAGCTGCTTGAAAGAAAATATTTAGACATCATTGTATGGTCTTTTCTCCCTTATTTAGAATTAATTCAGTTCTCCTATGAAGAAAAGCTGTAAATGGAAGCCCACATATCATATGTCTAAACAGTTAAAACATTTAAAAGTTGTAAATGAAACTTTGACATGACTAGAGGCATTCTATCTTCTCATGTATAATCTATGAGGCCAAATTTGACTATAGAATTATTATACTTCTTGAAATTCCAAGCTGAATTTGATGCTGAGAGCAGATCCTGATCCTAATCCCAAGTTTCAAGTCCTAAAACTGCATTTCCATCTTCTTTCCTACCTCCGACTCCTTGTTGCATGAGGAGAGCCCTGAAGATCCCCTGCTGGCACGTCTGAGCTCCAACCACATCCCCACACAAACCTGGTCTATGGCTACTTAGGCCATGGATGTTCCCAACAGAAAGTACCACACTTTCACGGTGCTATGCTGGGGAAAAACCTCAGCTATATTTCAGTACTAGATTCTGGGGTCGTGAACACCCAAAGCATGCATCTCAAAGGATATTCACAATCTCCAGGTAGGCAAATCCTTGGCCCCCTGGGATCTTTACCACATAAAGAAGTGTATGTGGAAAAGAAGTCAACTTCCCAGGCTAGTGGTCCTCTTGTCCAAGTATAAAGTTGGGTTTTTCTTTTGCAGTCAAACATTAAAGCTTCAGGGCTGGTTTTCATTTTGGTTTCTGTATCTCATGTCACGTCTTGGCTGTAAGTTTCTGGCCTTGCTGTAAATTGAGAGTGATATTCATTTTGTCCTTCCTCCATTTTTTCTTTTCCTCTTGGCTCTCTTTTTCCTTTTCTCTCCTTCTCTTTTTCTCTCCTTCTCTTGTCTCTTTCACTCTTTCTCTCTTTTCGTGTCTCCCTTCTAACCTGACCCATCATTGAAAAATCCTCCAGTTGTTATTGAGCATCTCTGTGCTTCAAATTCTTTGTTTCTGAAGCTCTGCTTTGGTTGTGTCAGGGTTTTGTGGAGGGTAAAGTATATAAAGCATAGTACTTCAGTAGCTTAACAAATATTACCTACTTCTCCTCCTTCCCTCCCTTCCTCTCTCCACACCTTCTTCCTTTGACTTTTGCTTCACTTTTTACTCACTTGTTCCCTGCTTTTATTCTTCTCTGTTCATTATTTTGTTGACTAATCTGTGACTATCACAGTTCTAGGTCTAGGAACACAGTGGTTCTCAAAAGATGATTTTCATCCCCAAAAGACATTCAGTAAAGTCTGCAGACAATTTTGTTTGCCACAACTCAAAAGGTGCTAATGGCATCTGGCAGGTGAAACTAAGATAGTGTCCAACATTTTATAATACTCAGGCCCCAAAACAAAATATTGTCCACCCCAAAACATCATGAGTGGTGCTGTTTGAGACCCCTATTCTCAAATGAGGGTTCAGCTAAAAATGAGGTAACATTTTGAGACCATCCAGATCTGACAGCAGAGACAGACATGCAGTTGACAATGATGTATCTTACACAGCAGGGTAAACTGGAGAGGTAAAATAGGCTGTCCGAAAGGAATACATTGAGTGACTCTTAAGAACACAAAAACATAAGAGAAGTTTCCATATAAAGAATGCTTACTAGGCTGCACACATCGGTCTAAGTTCTCTTCGTAGATTATGAGGCAATGTGCTGATTCTGAGCTTTCTGTGAGATGGAAAAAACCTATTATCATCAGCATCTATAATAATGGAGGTTCATATTAATATATGAACTTAATAAATATATCCAATGAATAGATACATGTAAATATCTTCATTCTGTTGCTTATTGAAAAATAAGCATGCAGTAAATAATATTTATCACTCATATATGTTTTAGCATTAATATGTTATATAATTTTACTAGGTCATATACTAGGACCTTTTAAAACTAATTGGTTTCTGGCCTCAAATTTCATGCTATTAATAATTAAACTCCAGAAATTTTACAGGAAAACAAGCTAAGAACAAACGAAGGATAAAGTAACTACATGTACTAAGTTACAGAGGTAATAAAGGACGCTGAGGGGTGACCAGGGCGGAAGAGGTGAGAAGGCCGTATGGCATCAATGAGTCCAGAATGGTGGGTTCCAGTCATATCACAGAGGCCCTTGTGTATCCTGCTGAAGGAGCCTGGAATCCAAGTAATGAGCAGATTCACAGACAACTGTTTCTTTTGCACTCGTCCCTTTGTCTATAGACATGAAGCCCAAGTAACATCTCCAGCCCTGTTCAGGTCACACTGAGCAGGTTGTCAAAGAAAGGCAAGTGGAGAAAGAACAGAAGAAAAATAAATGGATATAGGCAGAGGTATTCTGATAGATGTTCTTAGAGACAAGGAAAGGTTAGTATACTAAAACACATGCACGCACACACACACACAAAACAAAACAATACACCCCCAAAGCTGATTATATAAAGTTTCTAATATATGGAACTCCAACTTCACCACCTGACATCTTTCCTACAATTGAGAATTCAGTATTGAGACTTTTTACGCTTCCTGTCATCATTGTCCTCTGTACTAAGTGTTTTTTCCACAACGCAGGTGTTACAGGTGCAGATGTTTTGGCACCAAAAAGTTAAGACTGTTGCCAGAAAGTCTTGCCACACAGCAAGAGTTCCAACCTCAATCAGGGTCCAATCTTCATTCTTTGTAAGTCTCTTTGTGAAACTTCTTACTTCATCATTGAAGAAGACGCTAAAATAAATGTTGCTTGCTTTCTTGAAGAGGACCAGTGCCAAGAATATATTATTTTAAAAGTTCCCCTCTGATTTCACTGTATCATTTTTACTCATTCTTCAAGGACCAATTTAATATACCAAGTGCCATCATATGTTTTACAGTTACTATGGGACAGGAACTTGCTAATTGATTTAAGTATATCTCATAAAATCTTCCCCTGAACTCTATGTCTTTCATTTGCAGTTTTTGTTAGTGAGTAAATGAAATCTTTGAAATCCAAAAATAGCTGCACACAAAGCAACAAACACTTTGAATGGTTTTTCGTGCATTATTTCACTTTATTCTCATAAGTGTCTTTTCCATAGACTACTCTTGACTCTCTAGACTTCAAGTTTATACTATAGTTATACTACAGCGATGCACAGAACTCTTCTACCTTGTTGCCGTGACAAAATAGCTAAGATAACAATTTAAAGGAGAAAAAGCTTATTATACTTTCAGAGATTTCACTCGAAGGTCACTCGGCCCTGTTGCTTTAGACCTGTGATGACATTACATGATGGTGGGAACTCTGTTCATCTCACAGCAGCCAGGTGGCAAAGAGAGAGAAAGAGAAAATGGGGCTGGGTACCACACCCTGTTCCAGGGCACGCTGTCAAATTTAACTTCCTTCAGCTAGACGGCACCTCCTAAAGGTTCCACCACCTTCCATGCAGACCAAGCCTTCAGCATATGGGCCTTCGGTGGACATTAAAGATGCAAACAGTAATAACAGATAAGGAAGGGAGAAAGGGGGGAGTTAATGAAATTTATAAAATTATAGAGGCAAAGAAAAGTGGTTAAAAAAATATGTAAAGTTCAGTGTGGTGAGCTCAACAGCGGAAGTAAGTCCAGAACAAGTATCATAGAACAAAGCCCTTTCTATCAGTCTGGGGATTCTAGGAACACTTCCATGACGATGTTAATGTTTTTGTTAAATCCCACAAGATGAACAATAGTTGTCAAGACAGCAAACAGAGAAGTTCTGCCTCCCACAGTTGAACAAAAGAGTAAATATGAGACAGTACTTGTTAAATCATAGAGAATGTCAAGAACTATGTTTGTAGCTCAAATGAATACACGGTCAGCACAAGCCTCGGGCACATTCTCTAATCCTAATCACCTAATGAGCAGAATTTAACCTTGAGGCACATTCAGCCAGGGCTTTTAGGTGCAGATAAAAAATAAAACATATAAATTAAAGATGTAGTTTCACCTAGATATGAACGCTCAGCATTTGTCTTTTTTTTTTTCCCAGCATCTCAAACTACACTCTGATATATTTAGTATTCACCTATACTGTGAATTCACCTATACTGTGGTAGTTCCTACCACAATTCTGCCTACTTGGCTTGTGGTTGCAGCCCTAGTGAACGGTCTCCCTTAGAAGACACTTTTTAGAATCAACAGAAAATTCACAGAAAACCATGACCCTTATCTTCAGCCTAACATTTAATAATATATTGGACTTATTTATGAACAGATGTTAAGTATTCAGCAAAACATAAAGGCCTTGAAGTTCTGACCCTAATTAATAGATCTTCTTCTCCCACAGTACACCATTCATTGCCATGTCCTTAGTAAACTTTTAGAGAACACATGCTCAGTCAATTAACTAAATGATAAGATGGTCAATTCTTCTTTTTCAAAACCAGTTTCCAAAATGGCAAGTCTGCATTCCATTCATGGACTATGATGGTTGTGTATAAGAGACTGGGGCAAAAAAAATCAACACAGAAATAATGGCCTTAGGAGAGAAGACACAGAGGCTTGACTCATAGAATCACAATAGTGATGGTACAGACAAAATGTCAATGAAATACACGAATCACAAATTGGGTTCAAAGAGATCAAGGATTAGAACAAAAAAAAAAATGATTTCAAATTCAAAGTGAAGAAGAAACAAAGGAAGCCACTCCACAGGAATCAGTGGAAGATTATAAAAATTACCGAACATTGAAATGTGAATCACTACATCCTAACTACGCTAGTGTCATTTTAAAGAGTCTAGGTACCTAATCTACTGGATATTTATATAAATCTATTTGTGGGCACTATTATTTAAAATGTATGCAATTTGAATGTTTGTTTCATAAGATGTTTATACTTTTATCTTATTATTTGTACCCAGCATATAAATATCCAATAAGTATTTGTTGTATGAATAAATAAAAGTATCCATCTGAAATTATAGTTAAATATTTCGCTCTGTGAGCTCCACTACTAGATGATGAGGGACCATTTATATTGGAGACACCTGTAAATGGTGGCCACATTGAGCATCTGGATACTGGTAGTCACTGAAGTTGATGTAGGAATAGGGTGTGGCCTGACCTGGCTGGGAGGGATAAACATGACCTTGGGGGAAATGGCCTTGACCTGACCTCAGCCTGGGGTGGGAAATTCCAATCGCCCCTCTTCTCACAGGATAGGAAAACCCTCACGAGAACAGAATCCAGATAAATATGAATGGTGCCAGGAGCTCTGCCCTTTTTCTTTTCTATGGAGCCACTAGGAAAGGAGCTCTCCCTGCTCTCTCCTGTGGAAAACAATATCTGCATACCCAGCACCAAAGCTGTCATGCCTTTTTGTGGTAACCCCTACTGTGCCTTTTAGGCCCGGTGCACATTTTGCTGTTTCTGTCATTATGCTCAACTTTCCTTTTCTTCTTTTCTCTATAATTTTAAATAAAATTTTAGAACTACTTTTGTCCCCCTCATTCAATTCTTTGTTTGAGGAGGGGAAGAACCCAGGAATATCGGAATCTACCCGATAACAAAGTGTCTTAGTAATAAAATATTTTCTGATTATGAAGGTTAATCTTCATGTATTTATAAAATAATAAAATAATAGAGTGTTAAGATTTTTTTTAATCTGATAAATAAGTTCTTTATGGGGACAAAAAAAAAAAATCCCAGGGTCATCAGCAGTGTCAGGTTAAAGGAAGAATACATTGCAATGGAGGGGCATTTATGCATGTAGGTCAAAGGATGCCCTTTGGTGTCACACCTTTTTAAAAAATGTTTTCTCCCATGGTATGATAGTATCACATTTATCAGTATCAAAAAGAATATCTTATTTGGAGCCAGACAGAACTGGTTTTGAATCCTAGCACTTTTCATTCGTGTGATATGGAAAGAAATTTCTTTGACTTTCAATTTTTTGTTAGCAAACGAAGGCATATACCACACACACATTTATGGAAAGAACAATTAAGATAATGTATGAAAATGCCTAGCACACATCTTGAACACATTTAGAGTTTGAAAACTCTGTCTTCCAAGTGTGTGTTTTGTTGTTCTCACTTTTTTTCCTACCTCCCCACAAGCATGCCTTTCCTGAAACATAAACAGCATCTGGGAAGCGAAATCACAATGAAGTTCAGAGAAACTTCAAGTAATTAGATTGTGTTAGCATTTGATCTCAGTTTAAAAGCCTTCATGCTTTGAGAAGCTTTCCAGATATTTGGGAAATAATTCAAACACCCCGAATCTTGTCGTGGCTCAGGTAACAGCCTTTACAAAAGTTAACTTTGAGGACCGAAATGCTAAGGCTCTTAATGTACATGCCAGAGCAATATAGTTCTGTTAGGATTTTGTATTTGGGGAGCAAAATAAACTTCAGAAGTCTCAGTTCAGTCAATAACCACATTCCTAAACTACTCACTGCCAAACAAATTTGGTTTGCCAGCTTCTAAACAGAGCAAATATGTATTCTGCTCAGCTATGGGATATCCTTTCTGACCTAGAGATAGCAGTGGAATTATGGTCTCTAAAAGCCCAGTTAAGTAACACCAATCCCTTAATGCATTTCGCAAGGCATGTGTGTTTAATTTGATTTTATCCTCATTTTAATTGTTTTGTTTCCATCCTATGGGCTCAAATCCTTAAGTCTTGAAATTGTTTATTAAAATGTGTCTGTGATCAAATTTGTATAGAACCATGATTTAAAGGGTAGAAGACATAGATTCCATAATGCACTGTTAATCCACGATTTTAAACTTTCACTTAATAGGATCTAATTGACATTTTTCTAATGACATACTGGCAGTGAGTCCTATAGCATCCCAGGAGACTTAATAGTTCTTAACACTGTATATTACATAACCTTTATTTCTAGAAATATTTCTATTCCCATATAGAGGAAAAAGCAGATTTATTTCAAGAAAAGTTACAGCTGAGTCAGAGAATGGAAAAAAAATTATCTGAAATGTGTTATTAAAGATAGGTGAAAGAACTGAGGATTGAAAGAAAAAAAAGGTGGAAGAAAATAGTAGAATAAGAGTGGTTATATTTTAAAATTCATCCTGAAGTGAGGGAGAAATATACACTTAGTCTCTGGCAGAAAACTGTCTGCAGTGAGAAAGGAGCTGATGGCCACATAAAAAGCCCTTGCTCAGTTTTACCCTAAACAGATCTACCATGGTAGAGTTAAGGCTGACTGTATAACTGGATTTACGTGGAGGACTATCCTACAAACTGGCTCCTTCTCCCATGGTTACTGTGGTGGACTTATCACAGTAAACTTGAGTAGGAACCCCCAGCTGGACTGAGCTGCTGTGGTTTTGGGCATACAGGATCCCCCCGAAGTTAATCACCGACACACCATAAAGGAGAACGACAACAGAAGACAGGGGCCAGCTGTTTCCCAGGAGAAGCTCTGTTGTGACTGCTTCTCCCAAAAGGAACTTGGCTGTTCAGAAGGAGCTCAGGGCCTTGCTGTCATTGAGGATGGCTGCTGTTTGCTTAGAGGGAGCTCTGGTCTTCATCTGCTGCAAGCATCATATCTTGGCTCCAGTATAGATTTCTTCAGCCTTTTAGTTCTGACACAGATGTACATGGGACAGTGCTGTGCGCTCCCAGCCCTTGATTGGATCTTTGGGGTCTCCAGTGCATAGGTAGATGTTCTGCATTCTTCATGCACTTGGCTTGTGTGTGAGGGAATGTTATAACTTGTAAATGTCCTGTATTAAATCTGCTCTCTTGCAAACCATTGATTCTAGAAAGGTAACTAATACAGTTACTCATAAGAGTGAGCGGCCTTTGTATCCCAACAAGGTGCATAAAGCAGAAATCTGAACACCTCTCTGAGCTTCTCTCTGTCCCACTGTGACTTTTTATTATTAAGTTCTGTTGAATTTTCTTGAGAATTTTGAGGATATTTTCACAATTCATCTATACTCTGACTACTTTACTATCACGGCCCTGGACCTAGATACCATTAATGCTTGATGAAGTTATAGCAGAAGCTTTCTAAATTAGTTCCTGTTTGTTCCAACTAGGTCCTATTCAGACACTGCAGACAGAGTAGCCCTATTAAGTACAAATACGATTCCCTATTTTTAACTCGTCGGTGCCTTCCAATTTATCTCAGAATAATGTATAATGTCTTTAACATAATTTTGCATTATCTGGCTAAGACCTCCCACATTCCTCAACAGTCTTCACAATAACTCATTATACTAAATGTCTTTCAAATCTTTGACTTCGCCATGAGCTTTCTTTTCTCCATGACTTTTTATGTTTTACCCTTTGCCTGAAAAAAAATTCTTACTTCCTCACATCCTTCAAGTTTTAGACTCAAGAAATCTTTCTTGCCCAACCAAATCTCCTCTATTATTTCTCCATGGTTATGTCACATTATTCTGTATTAGCTTTAATTGATGTACAGCAGATTTTAAAATATTCTAAAATTCTATTTTACTCTATTGCAAATTTATTCACAGCAGCTCTAATTTACTTGATTGCAATCCTATTCATCTATATCTTTTATTGATTACTAAGCTTTTCAAGAAAAAATACAGGTCTATTTGATATTAAATCATATCCTCAACAATTAAAATAATGTGTTTGGCACATAGTAGGTGTTCAGTATTTGCCACTAAAAGGAAGGATTAAGCATTAAATTCTGTGTACTAGGCTGTTAGTAGAAGAAACTATGCATGGACTCATATGGAAATTTGTCTTTCATGGCCAGACCAAGTAGATTATGAATAGGCAATCTATAATTTTTATTATCTCAAGCACTTAAACTCTGTGACCCTATCCCTATAAGTATCTTCGAGTTAGAATAATCTCTGCTCATTATGTAGGAACAGGGGTCTCCATAGGTAGGGAAGAGATAGGGTAAAGGCCTCATTAGATGTTATTAAAAATTAATAGACAATTTTGACCTCTATAAGCAGACTCTAAAAGCCAGACAGCTATAATCAAATAGTTAGAAACATAAAGGCCCCTACATTCCAACAGTTAAAGAGACAAAGACAAAGAGACTGGTTCTGGGAAGGCCCCAGGTGATCTGATTAACATAAAGAACACAAAAAGGAGGATGGTGTGCAGAGGAGAGGAGTGCTAGAAAGAAAGAAGGGGAAAAGCAGAAAGGCAACAGGGGAAAGAGAGGGGAAAGGGAAAATATGGAAAATGATGAATGAACCTGCTGTAAATAGG
>PVJO010034489.1:0-10881 GCA_004026905.1 Hystrix cristata | reverse complement strand
GGCGGGAGGGTGATGATTGAGGACTGAGATGATGTCTCTGTCTTCTACTTGATACATTCCAAAGGCTGTGCCATGTATATGGTTAAGGGATGCTTACTATGAATGCAAAGATAAAGCTGAAAGTTTGTTAGATTATAAACTTTAATTCCGATCTTCTTTGCATTTCCTAATGGTAATGGTAAAGAATGTGCTTACATGTCGAATCAGTGAATATGGGTCACGTGACCTAGATCCGGTCTGCTCTCCAGTGAATAACTAAGAATAATGGCCCCCGGTTTGCAGGGATGAAGGGAGCAAACATGATTACAGGGAAGACCGAAGAAGGAGAGAAATTGCATAAGGTGGTCTGACTGCCACCATATGCAGCAGTTAGGGTATACCTATTTTCATTTTTTTCTTCTTGCCTACACATAAATGACAATGAACTTCTGTACTAACTAACAAAACCTTCAAACAAAAGCAATGGCAGAGACAATTCAGGGCATATTTTTAAAAGAAAACAATGACATTTGATTTTATTTATGACGCAGAGGAGAAGGGAACTTGGTTGATGGCCTCACAAGAGAACTGCATTGAGTTAAAGAGCAGAACCACAGAAACCGGCTTCAGAGCAATTACTTGGCAGCCGCATCTTCTTGGGCAGCCGGAAGTCTGTCCCAGAGCCAGCCTCTGGGGCTACAGAAACAGAAAACTCCTCTCCAAGGCTCACATAGTCCTTCTGGCCAGGCCAGGAGCCCTGTGGGGGTAAAGAAAAAGTTACTCCAGGTTGCTGACCCCTCTTCCTCCAAGTCTCAGGACAGAAAAATAATGGTCTTATAAGATAAAACAGCCTGATTTAAAAGCAAAAGCTTTATCTCAGCGTCCTTTCTCAATGAAATAATGTTCTTTCCCCCATCTACGCCAGCGCTGAGATTGAGAGGAAGTCCAGGCCTGAGCCCTGTTCCCTGTAGTCAGCACTACACAGCACAGAAAGCACTCACAGCCTGCTGCAGCCCCCCTAGAGAAGCCAGCAGGAACATTACCTGTTTACCGAGAGCCTCGCTGACCTGAAAGGAAAGGAGAAAGGGGAGTGTATTTCACCATTAATGCCACTTTAGCTACTGAGAGAAACGCTCCCATCCCACCTTCCATTGCCCCCACGTGAGTCTGAGCTCCTGGAGACCTCACACATCCGTGTGGGTTTAGATCCCAGCCTGGGGGTTCTCCCTCCCTCATCTTGGCTCTGACAATTTTATTTCAGTGACTTCTAGAACTCTGTGGCATAGTTCTTCTCTGTCTCATCCCTTATCTTGGAGATGGGTAAGTCGGGGAAGAGACACTTTAATCACCTTGCAGGTTTCCTACCTTTCTTGCTCCTTATGTGCATAAAGATGCCCACCGCAAGGAAGATGAGCCCCAGCAGGAAGCCCCCAACTCCAGTCAGCTTCTTGTTCCGTGCAGAATCAGACTGAGCCTCTGGGAAAAGCAGAATACAAGATAAGTTTCACTTCCACTAGGAACATCCCTGTCCATGTCCTGCCTGAGATCCTGGAGTTACAGTAATGTGGAATATAAGCATGAGGCAGTGAGAAGGATACCCGTGGGAGGAATAAATTTAGAAAGTCCTCAAGTTCTGGACTTAGGCTGGTGACTTCAACTAGGGGACAAATGGTGATTCTGTCAGCTGCCTCTCAATAGAAGGCAGAAGAGAACAGTTCCTATGTGTGAGGGCAGTTCAGGAAAATGTCTGATTCCCTAGATTTTCTGCTAATGGGAAGTTCCTGAATCCTCAGCATCCCTGGGTCAGAGGCAGGCCAGTCTGTATTGCCTGAAGCTCAGAATTACCCTCAGGAGCTTGGAGAGGAAACACAGGGCGTAGATACGGCCCCAGTATGTAGACAAGAGGAGTGGACCTTGGAGCCAGCGTGTTCCTTGCTTTGCAGAATGTGGGCTCTAGGAGGGACATTAGCGGGAGGTAACTTACTCCACTCTACAGTGACAGGGCTGCCCAGGCTGGGATGCTCTACATGGCACGTGTAGACGTCTCCCTGCTGGGGGATCATCTCCAGCATCACTAGGCTCTGGAAGGTCCAGTCCCCATTATGGATCAGGTCAGTGGACACGATCCCAGCTGTTTGCTCCTGTCCATTCAGGAACCATCGGATCTCAATGTTACCCGGGTAGAAATCTGTCACATGGCAGATAAGCATGTCGTGGTGCTGCAGGGTCCCCTTCTTGGAGGGCGACACATGTACCTTAGGCTGGACTAGGAATGGAGGGGAAGAAAGGAGTGATATTGGAGATTATTATTTCTTAGAAACTTTCACTAAGGAACTGTTTTCTAGATGTTAAAGGTACAAACAGCATGATTAGGAGAGCAGATACTGATTGTACTACAATGATGGAAACAGATCCTCCAACAGAATATACATGATCATAAGTATATAATAAAGGCTGAGAAGATTTAGAGCAATTCAAAAGCAGTAACTTGTTGCATATTTAGCAGAGCTTTTAACTATGAGCCATTATTACCACTAATAGTCTTTTGACAAAGAATATTTCTCCTGTTGTTAATATTTTTTCAATGCTCTATCTTTATGAAAAAGATGCAAAATTGCCTAAATAACGTCTTGAAGTTCAGATACACAGAAAATGGTATTCTCTTGGTCTACCACCAATCTAATCACTTCACATCATAAAAATTAAACATACATGAAATGAGTTTGAAAATGATTTATTTTTCCAATAGCCTATATATTTTACATCCCCTCCTACCTAAATAACCCAAGATCTTCATATTTACAGTAATACCCTGTTTCCAGAAAATAACACCTAGCCAAAAAAGAAGTTCTAGCATGATTTTAAAAGAGACTAGAACTTGCTTTTGGGGAAACAGGGTACATTGAAACCCAATATCCCAAGTCCCATCTGTCTGAATTTTAGGAATTCCAATCTCTTCCAAAGTTACCCTTCTGCAATGTCTTTCTGGGTTGCTTGAGAGGACCATAAATGCAGGCATTGTCAGTACCTCTCCATCTTTCTCTTTGATGTACTGTACCTTCCTCAGCTTGTTCTTTCCCGGACACTCTTGCTTGCTGCTCATATGTCAATTTCCATACTGTGTCTGAGCCCTCTTTTTTTTTTTTTTTTTTTGGTGCTGGGGATCGAACTTGGGTCCTTGTGCTTGCAAGGCAAGCACTTTAACCACTGAGCTAAATCCCCAGCTAAGCCCTCTTGACAGTACTTCAGGACCTCTACCACCAGGACTTTCATTCCCTCCCAAGACCAGAAAAGGTCTATCTGCCTCAAGTGGAAGCATAGTCAGAAGAATTTCCCTCATCACAGCTGCTAGATCCTTAATATCTTAGTTCTTTTCAAATTTCTTTTTCCCAAAGAACACAAACACCCTGAAGTGGGACAGCGTCAGGTGAAAAGATGTCCTTGAACTGTACCTGGAACTACTGTTTTCTTTACCAAATTAGTTTTGTGCCCAGATGTGTCCACACTGCCAGTCTTCTTCTACTTGAGGTGATTTATATTTAACAACACCTTTCATTAAACCACTTTTATGAACTCACAGTTCATCTGACAGTTCAGCTTTTGTCTGAGTTGTAATTTGTTAATTAAGTTAATTTTCTTAATTAACAAATTTTCTTCCTCTTGGACTCTTTGGTTGCAGGCAAATCAGAGGGTATATTAACCTGTCTACTTTAAAGCCCAGAACATTCTGTAAGGAACTTTCCCTGGAGTACTTATCTGACCTCTGGGGGGACTGGTACTAAGTCTACAGGTTCAGGGGTGTCAATTTTCGTACACATTAAAACACAGTTCACCAAGAGAAAAGGTTTCTGTGTGTTCTAAAACTGCCTTGTTGACTATCCATGGAACACCTGCTCAGTTACTTCTGGAATTTTGTTATATACCTACACTAGAAATTCCATAGTTTTCATTCTTCCTCCTCATAATTCACTTCCCTAATTGCTATTCTCCAGACAATATTATGTTTTCCTTATTCTATTTCTGTGATTCCAGTCTGTCCTCTTTCTAATCCATTTAACACTCTGAAAACACAACAGAGATTTTGTCATTTCCTGGTTAAAAAAAAGAAAAAAACCCTCAGCTTTTTGTAATGCTTACCTGGTTACATGGGAATCATGGAAGAGCTAATTAAAACACAGACTGATAAATCCTTAGCCAAATTACCAAAAAAAAAAAAAAAAGAAAAAGAAAAAGGAGAGAAAAAAAACCACATCAATGCAATTAGAAACAAAAAAGGTGAAATTCCAAACCAACTCTGCAGAAATCCAGAGGATTATGAGAAAGCACTTCAAAATTTATATTCCAATATATTGGAGAACAGAGAAGAAATGGAGAAATTCCTAGACACACATGAAGTACCATACTCAGCCAAGAAGATATACAAACTCTGAATGGACCAATAACAGACAATAGAATAGATGCAGTATTAAAAACTCTACTGGGGGATATTTCACATTTGAATGCTCCCTACTTGTCGAGTAGCTATCTATCATCTCCCTTTCCCCCCTTTTCACCACTTTTAAATATACTGTCCTCTGTTAGTTTAAACTTGGTTTCTTTAATTCTTTACTGTAGGCAGCCCTCTAGGCTGGCCCCATTGAAGGTGCGCTGTAGGAAGGTTGGAGCTCTAGCTTTCAAGAAAAAAGAGGAAAGGTACATATTTTGAGTTTCCACTGAACTCATATTGATGGCTTTGCTAGCTTGGGACTACAACTACAAAGTAATGTTAGAGGGCCCTTAGTGGTCTTTGATACTCACCAAATTGTAATTTTGCAAAATGCTATTATTTATGTGTCTTTAGCCAACTCATTTTTTTTATCTGCCTCTTATAGAAGTCAAATGAACAGTGGTCACTCTGCCAGCTAGTTAAGTGCTCTTAGAGCAGCTGCCACTCTCAAAGCAGAGCACAGGTTTCACTGGGACAGTCTGGCCTGATCCCCCCCTCTACATGTGTGGAGGGGAATGTTGAGCCTGCATTGCCTCAGTTTCCTTTCTGGTTTGATCCTCCGCTGGTGGGGAGGTAACTTAGCTCTCACAATTCTCTGCTCCCGCCTTCCCAGGCTGTGAGTGACGACTCATGAGCGGGCGGCCTCATTAACTCACTGTGAGTGTGGGAGGAGACAACCTTTCCTTGGCTGACCTTTTATTTGAACCCTTTCCTGTCTCTTTGTGCTTTCCCTTTTTTTTTGGAGGCAAGTTATTGCTAGAGATTAGAGAGAGAGAAACCCTAAAAGTTTTTGGTTAGTCTTTCTCCTTTACAACTGAAAATCTCTAGTTAAGTCTGTAGATCATGAGTACCTGTCTATAAGGGTGATGAAGATAGTGATTTTTAGTGAGGAACACAGACCCTGTCTCTGGGTCAGATGAGACTTTGAGATCTTGCTCATCCAGAAGGACACACATGAGGGTCCAGCTGTCCTGAGCACAGTCTCCTGGCCGGCAGGCTTAGGAGACTGAACCTGAGACACAGTGGAAAGAACCAGCCTCTAGGTGATACTAGAAGGAGCTATTTGTATAAACAGCACATATACGGGCCAAAACACTTAGACTTTACAGGAAGGATTTCTAAACTGTCCTTTATCTTTGTTTTCTGAACCAAAGGACATAAACTCAGTTCACTTGAAAGTCACGGCTCCTGTTTTTGGGTGGCCGGGATCACGTCCTGAGCTGTGCAGATACAAGTGGCTTATCAAGTGGTGGTTGACGCCATCAATGGGACTTGGGGAAGGCTATGGACTTATGTCTAGGAGTCCAATGTTCACTCTTTCCCCTCACTTTCTCGCTCTCACTCTTAGAGAAGGCCCCAACTCCCAGTCCTCCCCTTTCCCCACCCCTACATTTGATTCTCATGTGCGGGGGAGGGAATGGGAGAATGCTCTGATGAATATGCCTTTGCTAAGAATGTAATTTGTGATTGCTAGACAATGGAAACAGACTTTAATCTGTGAGTTCCTTAAATATATTATAAGTACCAGGTTGTATGCTTTTTGGAGTAAATTTATTTATTTATTTTCTTTTTTTTTTCAGAGTAAATTTGGATAAAGCCCACCCAGTGCTGGTGTGGGAAAAGTTGGTTGGGTGACTAAATAGAGGAAACAAAGTTCCCAGAGACCTCTTTGTCCTGGGGCCCAGGGCCGAGATTTTCTCTGGACTATATCTGTCTCTATTTGTCCCCTACCTCTCCCTGTGGGCTAGGATTTCCAAAATTGCTTGTCCCTCTTGTGTCAACTCACTTAAAATATTTAAACCAGGCCCTGTCTGGGGCCCCTCCTGGAGACTTGAGAGGCTGGTTTGCCCCTGCCCCCTACTGGGGTATAGCTACAAGCTGCTTACTGGCTCTTAGGTTACAATGACACCCCCCCCCCAGGGCCACCCATTAGGAAAAAAAAAAAAAAAAGCATGGATTCAGTATTAAAACCTTGCTCAAGCTCTCTTAAAGGGGCCTTCCTGGTGCTCTCTCCATTTGAGGTGTAACACAGACACCATTCCATGATCACCCCTAGAATGTCTTCTCAGGCACTGGGGAGATTTAGAGTTTAAAAAAAGAAGGCCCTTGCCTTTTACTATTGTCTTAGTTACTTTTCTCTCATTGCTGAGACAAAATACCTCACACTGAAAGTAGAAGGGGGAAAGGTTTATTTAGCTCACAGCTTGTAGAGGTTTCAGTCCATGATCAGCTGGATCCAAAGCAGGGTGGCCCGGCAGATAGGCAGAAGGCCACAAGACAAGCAAGGGATGCAAGTAAAGGATAGGCAAGTTCTTTCTGTCCCTTACATTTTATCCAGGCTACCTGGCCTTAGGGTAGGCAGTACTCCCACCCTTAATCCTAATACCCTTAATCCTGGCATCATATCCTTGATCCCAGCAGAACTAAGCCAAACCAATCAGTGGACTAATTTAGTAATCACACACTCTAGATCCAGCCCCACCTACGACCACATGAGGCTTTGGGGGCACATCTAGACACAAACCATAACACTCCTTAATGAACATGGCTGCAAAAAACCTTAACCAGATACTTGCAAACAGAGTGCAACAAATCATTAAAAACATACATCATCATCAAGTTGGCTTCACCCCAGGAATGCAAGGTTGATTCAGCATATGTCAATCAATAAATCAATAAGCCACATAAGCATAAGCAAGGATAAAAATCAAATTATCATCTGAATAGATGCAGAAAAGGCCTTTGACAAAATCCAACATCCAGTCATAATAAAAATGAAAATAGGTATAGAAGAACTGTATCTCAAATCAATGAAAGTCATTTATGATAAACCCACTGTCAATATCACAAATACAGAAAAACTGAAAGCTTTTCCTCTAAAATCAAAAACATGACAAAGGTGTCCACGATCACCGCTCCTTTCAATATAGTACTTGAAATTTTAGTCAGAACAATCAGGCAAGAAAAAGCAATAAAAGGGATACATGGATAGGAGGAACTCAAACTATCCTTATTCACAGATGACATGATCCTTTACATGGAGAACCCAAAACATTGTACCAAAAGTTTCCTAGAGCTAATAAACACAGCAAAGTAGTAGGATATAAAATAAATACACAATAAAATCAATAGCTTTCCTCTATACCAACAACATACCCGTTGAAAAAGAAATTAGGTAAACAATCCCATTCAACATGATTCAAAAAATTAGATACATACTAATTTACCTAACCAAGGAAGTGAAAGATCTCTAAATAAAAACTATAATACTAGAAAAAAGAGATAGAAGAGGACATTGGAAAATGTGAAGATCTCCCCCATTCCTGGATAGGCAGAACTAGTATTGTCAAAATGACCATATTACCAAAAAATGATATCTAGATTTAAAGCAATCTCAATCAACATATCAATGGCATTCTTCACAGAAGTAGAAAAAACAATCCTAACATTTATATGGAACCAAGAGACCCAGAATAGCCAAAGCAATCCTGGGCAAAAAGAGCAAAGCAGGAAGCATCACAATCCCGAATTTCAAATTATATTGCAAAACTACAGCCATAGAATAGCATGATGCCTGCCCCCAAAACAGAATGCAGATCAGTGGAACAGAATAGAGGATGCAGAGATAACACAGGCACATCTGACCTTTTACAAATGGGCTGAAAACATATACTGTAGACAAGACAGTTTCTTTAACAAATGATGCTGGGAAAACTGGTCATACACATGCAGAGCAGTGAATTTATACCCTTATCTTTCACCCTGTACTAAAATCAGATCAAAATGGATCAAAGATCTGATATTAAAACAGAACTATTGATTTTACTAGAAGATAAATTGGGTTAAAGCCTTGAAGACATAAACACAAGCAAGAACTTTCTGAACAGAATCCCAGTTGCACAAGAAATAAACAGCAACTAATCACATTACATGCAATTAAAAACCTGCGCAGCAGAGGAAACATCTAATAGGTGAAAAGACAACGTATTCAATGGGGAAAAAAATCTGCCAGCTACTCTTACATGACTAAAATCCAGAATATATAAATAACTAAAAAAAAAAAAAAATTACACCTCAATAAAGATGATCCCTCCAAAATGGGAAATTGAAATGATTAGACACTTCTCAAAAGAAGCATGAATAGCCAATGTATACATGAAAAGATGTTTGGCATCTTTGGCCATTAGAGAAACACAAATCAAAACAACATTGACTTTATCTGGCCCTCCAGAAAGAATGGCTATCATTAAGAACTCAAAGAGCAACAAGTGTTGGAGAGGTTGTGGGGGAAAAGGAACACTTTTCTATTGTTGGTGGGAACATAAACTGGTACAACCACTATGGAAATCAGTATGGAGATTCCTCAAAATAATAAAAACAAATTCTATTTGACCCAGCCATATATCTTCTGGGTATCTTCCCAAAAGGAGTTACAGACATTATATTACAGGGACATAGGCACACTCATGGTTATAGAAGCACAGTTCACAATATCTAAATCTTGGAAATGGGTCTACATGTCCATTAACAGATGAATGCATAAAGAAAATGCATACACAATGGAGTACTACTCAGCTATAAAGAAGGATAAATTTTGAGTAATTGGTGGGAAAATGGACGCACCCTGAGTCTATAATGTTAAGTGAAACAAATCAGACACAGAAGGTTAAAGATTACGTAGTTTCTCTTATATGAAAAACCTAAAGCATAAATAATTTAAAAAGCAAAATAAAAATAGATAGGAAACAGAGAGGTAGACCTTTTGGAGATGGGAAAGGCGATCTAGGGATGGAGGGAGGGGGAGGGAAAGGAAGGGAAAAAGAAATAAAAAGATTAAGATGCAATAAGTACATGTAACATCTCCCCATAATGAATGTATTCATTATTTATCACAAACAAGCACCAACAAAAACAATTCAATTCTTTAAAAATGAAAAGAAAACGCTACCCTGTCGATTAACGTTCCCACACACTGTTGGCAGGGCCCTGCGGGGTTGCCAATCCTATTTCTTGCCTTTGCACGTGTTTTCAGCTGATTACTTCGGTGTCTTCCTAGACTCAAGTCACCTCAAAGGGCGACGGGGAGTCCCAGACAAGGCCCCGGGCCCGTCTCAGCCCGAACCCGCCTGGCCCCGCGCCTGCTCCCGCGCCGCCGGCCGCCCGCCCTCCGCTCCTGTCCGCCCGCACCCTCCCGCCGTCCCGGACTCCCCGCCCCGGCCCGCGTCCCCCCGCCTGCGGCTCCTTCCCGGCTGTCCCCTCGGCCCGCACCGCCCGGCTCCCTCCCGGCTCGAGTCCCGAGCGCCCCGCCGCGCCCCGCGAGGCTTCTCCGCGTCCGCCCGCGGCCGCACCTCGGCGCTTCAGGGTGAAGCCCCAGACCAGCTCGTAGTTGTGTCTGCACACGGTGTCCACCGCGGCCCGCGTCTGCTCCAGGGCGTCCTTCTGGCTGTTGAAGTTCTCGGCCCACGACCGCCCCCGCTCGGTCACCGCGCGGAACTCGCCCACGTCGCTGTCGAAGCGCACGAACTCCTCGCGGTTGTAGACGTATCTCTCCACGTAGCGCTGCGTCCCGTTGCGCGCGTAGCAGTCCTGCCGTCCCTGGAACAGGTAGTTCTCTGCGGGGAGCGCGCGCGGCGCTGAGCCAGGCTGCCGGGACCCCGCAGCCTGCCACCCCCGCGCCCCGCGCCCCGCGCCACCCAACCCGGGGCCGAGCACTGAGCCGGGACCTCCTTTCTCGTCTGCCCCTGACTTCCACTTCACCGCGGCCGCCTGGGGCCAGCGGGAGTGGCAGCCACCTTTGTGTTCCTGGACCCCGGTTCATCACTGCCTATTCCTAGTAACTATTCCACCAGAACCACCTTTCTACTTAGGGTTGAATCTTGAACTACCGAGTCTTGTGGTCTTAGGCTGTCACTGAACCCCCGCCCCTTTCTTTTAGACGAGGTCTCACCAAGTTGCTGAGTGGCTAAATTAGTTGCCCAGGCTGGACTCGGACTTGTGATCCTCCTGCCTCAGCCTCCCAGAATACCGGGTTTAGAGGTGCGCACCACTGAACCTTTCTAAACCTTGGTTTTCTCATTCCTGACATGAAGGTTTACTGAATATGCGACTCACTGCTGAGGGATTCAGTGACATTTGGGAAAGAGAAGGAAGGCATACTGAAGTCATGGATTCTGCTTGCAGTTGGAAGAGCTGGAGATACTTCCTTGTGGGGTCCCTGGGAGGAGCAGGGTCTCACTAGTCTCTCAGGGAGAGAGACTGCAGAGGCAGCAGGAGCCAGGAATGCACAGTGAGGCTGTTTTGTCTATCAGGGTCCCTCCCTGCCTGACCCACTGAGAGACAGCTCAAATGTCACCTCCTCCAGGAACCCTTCCTGGCTCTCTCTTCTGTGTCAGTATCTTTTTTTTTTTTTTTTTTTT
>PVJO010034488.1:0-10880 GCA_004026905.1 Hystrix cristata | reverse complement strand
CCCAATCACCCTGTGCAGAAAGGACCAATCCTAAATGCACACTTTCAAGCCTCCAACGTCACGAAAGGGGGGGGGGCGGCTAAGGGATAAAAGGCCACTCTCACCCCAGTGACAGGGGGAGCTGTAACACCTTAATAAAGCTTTCTCCCACGGTGAGCATCGTCAGCCTTTTCCTTCCCCCTCCCGCCGCGTAAACCTAACAGGTTTGTGGGACATAAAACAGTGTCACTGTTTAACTATTTCTTTACCTATCTCATTATTTCCTTTAACATCTTTTCTTCAAAATTTGAACTTCAATTCAAATTTAATGCATTATTTTAGACATCATTATTAATAAGTGTACTTAATTAGAGCTCCTCTTTAAATATTCCTAGGAATACTTTTGATTCTGAAATACAAACCTACATTAATAGAAATATAAATTTCGTGCACAGATGTATATAACATATATACCTACATATACACATATACCCATACCATACACCCCCATTATATTAACTAAATAACAATGACACATTATTAAATGATTTTGCTATAGCTACAAAGGATTAGTTAGATAAAACTGATTCCTTCTCCCTTTAAAGTCAAATGCCCAATTATCTTTTCAGAAAGGAGACTTCTTTCTGATATAACACCAAATACTTACCTCAAACTTCAATGAATTTTTCACTAGAGTATTAAAATGATGTCTGCATGTCTATAGTTTCAGTGAAAGCTATTGTGTGCATTCATTTGAACCAGATGTGAGGTAATCATACTATTAACCGGTACTAGCCCTCAACTTCCTGCATTTGCTGATTCTGAGCATCTCTGTGAAGTCCCTCTTACTGTAAATCTATACAGCGCTACTAATGTATCAGAATAAACTACACATTCAGGGATATTTGGAAACTTTCCCAAATACAGACATAATTCTAACTCCAAAAGCTACCTAGAATTCTGGCCAAACTAGGTTTTCTTTTCCATTCAGTATTCTTTTTGCATTTGAAATATGGCTTAATATGAGGTGTAACTGAAAATTACAGTGTATGTTTAAAAAGTTTAGTTTATCTTATTTCATTGAAAAGAAAGTTTGTTTTATTATCTGTTTCTTTTTTGTAAGAATCTTTTTAGTTTGTCTTGTACTGAGTAACTAATTTTAAGAAAACAATACACAGTGTAGTAACTATTGTTATTTACTTACTATTTAGTTCATTTTATGAATCTGCTTTATTTTTTCATAAAATTTAAAAAATAAAAAAAAAGGATATTACAGCAAAGAACACATTGACATTAATCACCCTCGAAATTATCTCCCATATTTTGAGAACACTTACTCCATCATTCTTGTCACCTTCTAAAGTAGTTTTAGATGTCCTTTTTGTGAATGTCTTTAGTTAGGCTACTGTAGCTCCCTCCCATGTCTTGATACTACGGGCAGCTAAGTTAGATAAAAATTAATATACAGTCAGAGAGGGACTGGGCTCTTAATGAAGTCAGAGGAAAAATAAAGACATCAGAATTGTGGTTGGAGGTGCATCTGAAGAACACCAGGCCCCAAGATGCAATGGCCGGGCCTACATGCCTCCCCTAAGGGATAAATATTAATTAAAATTATGCTGTAATTAACACCACCTGGTCCATAAAGTCCAGCTAGGCATCAGTCACCTAGGTAGGTAACCAAAGCATCCAGACTCATCTCGTCTGAAAAATGCCTTTGTTCTTTCCATGTGCCCTTGCTATGTGCCTCCCTATTGGATCAATACTAGCCAATCAGCTATAATCATACAGGTTTGACCCATATTGTACCCACATTATGACTCTGCCCCTGACAAAAGGACTTGGTGACAACTCACTTTTAGGACCCTTCCTCTCTCTCAGGAGCTATTCCTCAATAAATCTTTCCTACTGTTAACCTCCAGTGTTCCTTAAAATTCATTCTTCAATTTCAGGAAGCCCAAACTCGATACATCTCACATCTAGCAGGTTGGGAGTTATATTTCTCCTCAGTCATTGAGTCCATTCAGATGTTTGCCTTTCATGGTCATTTTGACTTTGGGGAAGAGTCAGAAGTTGCACAGTGCCAGGTACAGCAAATAAGGTGGAAGAGGACATATCATAATATTTTTAGAGGCTGTCTTCCCCATTCCATTGTATGGCACTTAGCGGCCACATTTACTATATTTTTGATCATGCCTTGCAAAGACACTTACAAAAGAGGATTTTTCAAACTGCTTCAGAGAGTGGCAAGAACGATGAGATAAGTGTGCTCAAAGGATGGGGGTGTGTTTTGAGGGGGATTAATGGTAATCTGTCTTTTATTGTAATAAAACTTACTTAAACATTCACTGCATATGTTAACCACACTTTGTAAAACCATTAAGGAACACATCTTGCCATTTTATTTGAGGAGTCTTTAACATTTTTAGGTTAAATTGTGTCTATCTAAACTAATTTTCTATGTCACTCCTAGTTGGTGAGGCTTGCTGGGGAAAAAAAAAGGCGAGATACAGTCTTCACCCAACTGAAAGTATACAGCCATACATTTTAAAACAATGGTCTCATAACCGAACATGATAGTTGCCGTAATGGCAATTAGGTATCATCATGGCAAGCATGTAATGAGGGCTCTCTCTGTGACAGATAAAGTGATTTTTATCCATTATGCTGCCATTTAAAAATCATGTTAGACCCATTTTCCAGCCAAGGTAAATGAAAAAGTAATTTATCTAAATCAGTTAATTAATTAGTGGGGTCAGAATTTGAACAGGTTTGCAGGCAGCAAAGACCAAACTCTTCACTAATGTTAAGGTGTCAACATTAAAAATCTCAATGAAACAAAATGTTGGAACCGCCAGTCATATCAAATTCATAAAACCAAGAAAATATCCTTCTTTCCCATCCAACCATTTCTTCACCTCCATCCCCATCCACTCCCAAAAGACAAGTTCATACAATTTGCTAAACCTTTGTCCAAAATACAGAGAAACAAAGTGCTGCCTTAAAATACAAATTCTTCAGTATCTTAAAAAAACTTTTCTGTAAAATACAGTGGAATACTGAGGGGCACGGATTAAAGAGTGATGAAAGTACAAACAAATGCATTGCTGTCAGGACTGTACATACCTGGGTACCAATGTGTCAGACCACCTTAGGTTTAAAATAAATCAATCCTAGTCTCCATTTTAGAAATCACTTCCAAATAGTGTACACATGCTAGTGTTAAAGGATGACGAAGCCCAGAAATTAATTAAGAAGTAGTATTACACAGCACTGTGAGAATAACTTTCTAATAAACTTTCTTTCTGTGCTTAGAATAAAATCTTCCTACAGATTTCCTTTCCTCATTTACATATCTGTGCAGGCCTACTCTCCTTCCTTTTTTTTTTTTTCTTTCAAGCCCCTTTGCCCTTTCAATCATGAAGCATATTACTCCACTGTCAGTGCAAAGCAGTTCCTAACAACAGGGAACCCAGCTGGGATAGGAAGAGGGCAGCGGGCTCATGCATTAACATAATAATCCAACTGTGCTCCCATAGGCCCTCAGGGCAGACAGCATATTAGGTAGGCCTCCCGTGCAGACCCTGGTGGAAGCTGCCTTATCACCTGCCCATCAACCTGTGGCAGCTATAGCTGGCTCAATAGCACCAGCTCCTGCCAAGCAGTGGTGCCCAATTACCTTACTACAAAAGACAGAAATCCATTTTTCTATGTCTGTTTAATGTACCCAGTGCATTTGCTTATTTATGATTTGAATCTACGCTTCTGTATCGTTTCCAGAAGATTGACTTAGTGCCTTTAAACTTTTTAAAGTCGAGTTGTTTAAAGGCTATTCTGCTACACTAGGCAGGAATGAGACTGAAATGTGAATTTCAAACACAAAAGCCCAAATTGGAAAAAAAGAAAAAAAAAAAAAAAAGCTAACTGCTTGGTCAGCGGTTATCTAAAGAGTCTATCAAGGCAAAGGACTACAGGTGACCAGAGGCGCGAATGGCAGCCATCATTTTCAAAAGGGGTCAAAAATGTGGGAAATCCTACATCACTGTCTTCTTTCTAATCGAAGCATCTCGTCAGGTTTCCATAAAGCATGAGTCTTTTTATACCTTAGAAACTATGAGGCTGGACCACTACAGTCAGGCAAAGGAGTAGAACTAATCACAAAAGATACAACCAAATTATGTTTTTAAATCTCAAATCATTATTGAAGACTCTTCAAAGAGAAAGAAAATCAAGTCGGCCCACTGGTATGCCTTTTACTGTTTGCATGTATAAAATGCATGTTTTATTTTAATGCTGCTCAGTTCCAAGAATCTTTTATTTAGTCTAAGTGTGATTTTTCTTTCCAAGGTACAACATGTAAGGAAAAGCCAAGGGGTGTATTAACTAAAAAGGTACATTTACTACATGTTACACAAGATCATCCTCAAAACACCTTATCAGATATTTGAAAGTATAATTCAATTCTGTAGAATTAAGCACAGTAGTATTATTCCTTAAAGTTTTCCTCTTAAAAAGTTGCAAAAAAGGTGCATAATTTGACATTTGATTTAAAATGGGAAAAGAATACTCCAATATTCCTAAAAATGAGTAGTCTTAAGGAAAAAAAAAAAAACCTGTTTACAGGAGCATGATACTACCAACTTGGGTAGGGAAATATTTTCTGCTGATCAAGTGTTTCTAAATAAAAATAAGTTTCTAGGAATGTTACATTTTGGTTTTTTATGAGTATTTTAATAAAAAATGAATCCTCCAGTCAAACAAAAGTACATTTATCTAAGATTTCTATGAATTTTAAATGTTAAGGCACTAACACTATTACTTAAGTCAACCAAGCTGATAGATTTCAAGTACACGCTAATAATTAAGAATTAAGTACTAAGAGCCATGTCTGCACGTGGCATTGATCTTCATGGGCAGTTTCCTCTGGCACCGGCACTGCCAGTTTTTACATTACATTTCCACATGATGGTGACCATTCACCGATCTGTCAGCTCTCTGGATTACTTCTGTCATACAAGACAGGGTTTTCTACAAGGTAAAGAAATACCCTGCAACATGAAGAAATCTGTTTGCTCTTTGCCAAACACCTGGGGAAAATTCAAATAAAAGAGAAAAAAAAAATCCAAGAAAAAAATCCTGAGCTATTTATTAGTCTCTAAACAGTACAATATAATGTATGTTGATGGAAGTATAAATACAAAATATTAAACTATTATAAATATTAATGCTGTATTATACACATCACCTTCTTGATCTTTTGGGGATTCCAGGGGTTCTTTATCCTTCATAAATTCTTACATTTTGACAAAATGTAATAGATCTTCCAAAACATTAAATTTAGAAACTTGATTTTTGATTAAAAACAATAAATACCAGCTATGTGGTGATAATAGGACAAATAGCGGCCAAGATTTTAATTCCTTAAAGCGGTACACTTCCACTCTAGGATAAACAAAAGAAAAGTACATATACAAAATAGAAAGCCAATGATTCCATTAATAAGAATTTGATTTAAACTTAAAGAGCAACTTTGTGCAGTTAGAATAATGTGGTCTCTAAAGGGTAACAGCAAAGGCAATAAGGAGAGAACTGGGTCATTTCTAGCCTTAGCAAACTTCGGATGAGTTGAAAGATTTTTTTAAAAAACACTGAACATAAATTTTAAAAATGTTATTTAAAGTTTTAAGTGGGGGTAAACAAATAGAATATCCTGTGAGAAGACATTATATTTATGTTTAAGCATGATGTATGAGTTTTAAAATTTGCTCCTGACCCTTCCAGAAGTTTCTCTCGGCTGTACAGTCCTATATTTGAAATAAGCCAGCTACTCCTTTTGATGCTGCCACAGCATTCCCTCCAGAGAAATACCCAGAAGGTCCTTCCTCTTCCCAAGGAGAGACACTTAATTCTTAAGGATTTTATCTACCGAGTTAAATCTGGTGCAGATACGGCTTCAAAGTTGGTTTGTGGGTAGTATATTTTGACATTTCTGCCAAGGATAAAATTAAGTATGAAATATCAAAATTACATGTTGAAATAGATGCCATTTTACTTTGTTTCCTTCTGAATAGCCCTTCAGCTGTTGAGGCACACACATTTTTCCCCAGGCAAAATCCCCAGGCTACAGGAAAGGAGGCTGGAGTCTTCAGGAAGCCTCCCAGCATTATTCTTAGGTATCTGATTATCCATGGGCTACAGTTTTATTTCATACTTAATCATGTAAATATTACTTGAAAAAAGGTAAAACAGTCCACGTAAAACATTTCTTTCAACTGCTCATATCGGATTGTAAGTGATGACAACAGTTAATTTTCTATGGCTTCTTTTAAAAAATGTTGATCATTATTTTAACAAAGGGTTAAAAGTCACCAGGATTCAAGAGCTGATCATTTTTTACACCCAAAACATAATTTTGCTTCTAGGATTGACCACTTGAGCAGCACATGTGGCAGTGGAGAAAGGACCCTCCCACCCGCGAAGACCTAATCTGTCTCCTTTGTCATCTCGGCCTCTCAGGAAACCTAGCATCAAAGACCACCACTCTGAGTAGGAATAGACGGTCCAATGCTATTACTCCAACCTCAGGTGAGGATAAATATGACGACATTAAAACTGGAACAATGTACTCAATAAGTGGGGAAAGTAAATAACAATAGCTCAGAAAACCTTTCAGACCATTACAGATTAAAAGGGAAAATTTTAAGATTGTCTGCTTAACCTTGAAGCTTTTAAATTTGAGAGAAAGTAAAATGCCTATTAAATCACCACATTCTAACAATCAACTTGATTTATATTTCAAGCCTTTTATTTATCACAGAATTCTATCACAAAAATTTTATAGATTATTACTCAACACCCACTCGGGTACTAAAGCACTACATATTAAGTTACTAAAAACATTTTAAAAAGAGGCCTAATTGCTTGCTCTTACAATTTGTCTTTTATTTCAAATCAGAACCCTTTCTAGAAAGCTGTATCGCAGACGATATGAAGAATTAAGAAGCAAAAGATGGAGAAAAAGAGAAATAAAATATGGAGGAGGCAATGTAAAAAGAAACCTATGCGTGAGGAAGGAAGAGAGTAACTAAAGAGCAGGAATTAAAAGCACACAATCCCATGTACTTTGGGAGGCCGAGACAGGAGGATCTCAAGTTTGAGGCCAGCCTAGGCAATTTTTTCTTTTCTTTTTTTTTTGGCAGCAGTGGGGAGGTGCTGGGGATCGAACTCAGGGCCTTTTACTTGCTAGGCAAACACTCTACCACTTGAGCTAAATCCTCAAATCCTAGTCTGAGCAATTTAGCAAGACCCTGTCTCAAAATAAAATTTTTTAAAAGGGTGCAGATGTAGCTCAGTGATAGAGTGTATGCCTCACATGCCTGAGACCTTAGGTTCCATCCCCAGTACTAAAAGCAAAACAAACAAACAAAACAGAAACTGAGAAACTAATACTCTCTATCTCTTTAGATCTGATGTCTATTTTTTAAAGGCATAATTAAACACTTCACTATACAGTGTAGTCAAAGAGACATCACATGCAGTAATGGTCCAAGTAAATGGGGTGGGGAGAGGAGAGGAGAGAAGAGGGAAGGAGAGGAAAGGGGAGGGAGGAGGGGGGAGGGGGGAAGAGCAGAGGGGGAGAGAGAGAGAACAAATGGCCAATAAAGCAACCCAAGATAAATACATTAAGAGGTGAGTGGACAGCAATATTGTATTGGCAGCTTCTGGAAAACAAAAAGAAGTAACTTTTAGTCTTCTCCTTAGCAAATGTCCATACAAAATTGTGTGTGTGTGTGTGTGTGTGTGCGCGCGCTGTGTCCTGGGGATGGGGCGGCATGGGGAGAGGCAGTAACAGAGTTCTCTGTAGAGGGAAACAAGCACAGCTCCCTGAACCACAACAGAGGGCATGTGGATCATCCACCGGATCACAGTGCTGGAACTACAGCTCTGTCCCTCACAGCAAATCTGGGCACAACCAACTCTTCAGGAACTGACAACACTGTGGTAATGGGAGACGTTTTATTATCATAAATATTACATGCTAAAAATAATCCACTAACTGGGGCTGAGGAATACTGATGGCACAATGGCTAGAGCTGACTTGACCTGTCTTCAAACCTAGAAGACAGACAGACAGACAGACAGACAGACGACAGGTTTATTAAGAGCAAGCAGTGCTGTTCAGAATGAGGGCAGCCAGTTGACACAAATAGGAACACAGGTAGAAACCAAGAAAACACACATCCACCTTCATCAAGTAACAATAAATTCTGTTCCGAAAAAAACGCACAATTGCCTCTCCAGTTCTTTGTGCAAGAAGCTGATTTTATTCTTGCTTCGATAGTTAGATCCAAAAACAAAGAAATAAATCAATTAATCCTTATAAACTAGTCCAAGGACCTTCATTTTGCTCAAGGAGTTAAAAGAACCCTTGACCACTACACAAAGAATACAAAATCTCTGCACTAAATTGCTAACACATATCTCCAATTAGATTTAGAGACGTTTTTACAGCTTTTATGCCAAGTTTATATTACTAAATGTTAAAGAATGTGTTGGAGCACTTAAAAGCACTAAAGCTAGCTAATCATACTCTTGATAACAATGGTTTATGATTATATCTCGAGGAAAGCAGAAAGGAGGCTTTTATATGCTTCTGTTGTTAAGTGATAATGTTAAACAGAGACAAAAACAAGTAGCAAGGTCAACCAAAATCTTTTGTTCTAACTTCTGATAGTCTCATCAAGATCAAAAGTTATAGTTGGAGTAAATTCAGCTAAAAGCTTTTAGAGGCTCTAGAATTAAGAATAACCTAAAATAGTGCATTTATTCATATCTTCCAAATTTGTATATGTCTAAACAACATAAAATTGTACCTATGAAGCAAACAGGTAAAGGGTAAGAATTTTTTTTAATTAGCACTTAATTAGTGATACCAATATGGAGAAAAATGAGTTCTACTATTAATAAGGTATAATATCCCACCACTGGGATTTAATCTGAATTCATTTTAAGACCAGGAAGCCATAATCTAAAAACCTTCACTGTAAAGCAGTTAAATAACAGTGCTTAAAAACTAAGGATTAGCATTTTAAGAAACGGTCTTTGTTCACATAAACCAGGCAGTTCCTAACTACTGTTTTACAATTTTAACTTAGAATAATAATGTTCCCTTCCTTTATGATAAATGATGACACACTTGATAGCATATCTATTTTGGATAAGAATTACAGCTTAGAGATCTCAATCAACCACATGAGTTCCTTTTTCATCTCTCTCGATTGGACCGTGCGTGTCTCAATACTACACAAAACAAAATACATTAAAATAGAAGTATAGTCACTAAAATTTAAGGTTACTCCAACAAAAGGGTTAATTAGCGAAACAAATTTTCTCAGACTGTTAATAATGGGAATGACACATACTATGTGCCCATAAGTAATTCTCAGGTATCTTTGATCTTCAGCCCCACGCGGTTTCTGTCGCCTACTGTCGCCTGGCCTCTGGGACTCTCTCTGAACCAGACATCTGGCTACTTTGTTGTTTTAGACTAATCTCCTCCCAGGAGAGCTCAAGAAATGACACCAGGCAAGGAGGGTCCTGGCAAGGGAAAAAACATTACAGTATTCACAGCTTTCTTTTTGAGTGGATGAGGGTATCAAAATTGTCTTCAAATTTCTACAGGGGTCTTCAAGCTCCTCTGTTCTGTGGTTTTAGTCTGGCATAATTTAAATAGGATGTATATAGTAGATCTTTAAGGCCCATCAATCATCTTTAAGAATTCACTGAATGCTAATCATAGGATATTACAATGTGGAGGAGAAAGTTGTAGAGAAAAATACAAATCAGATTAATTCTTCACCCATCTGTTAGGGTTGGGTGATGACTGATAAAACAAAGATTTTAATTGTCAGCTGAAGGGTTACAGCAAAATTGTGGGACAATGTCTGAAATGTGCAAATACAGCTGCATGCCTCCTATTATGCCAGCTCCCTATTCTATTTCTTCTTTCAACTGGAATTTTTAGGAACCTTAGATACCAATCTGTCAGAAAGATTTTATAAAGTAGGATTCTACAATGTGTCTCTGAGGAAAATGAAGAAAAGGAAGTGATAATAAGCTTTAAAAAAAATGTCAAGGACCAAAAAGTTATTTTTGTAGTCACAGCACCATCAATAGTTTTCCCAAGGCAAAAAAATCATCATCATACAGGCACAAATTCCCTATGATGAATGTTATCATTATGTATATCTAAAATGTACCATTAAAATAAAATTTTTAAAAAATCATCATCAATATCTTAAAACCTTCTTAGGGATTATTGTTCAATTCCCTAAATCTATACAGTCTGAGAAAGAAAAATCATTGACTATTTGCTATACAAATCGAATACACAAACCAAGTGGGACAATTGCTGAACTTGAAAACTTCGATACTTTATCCCAAAATCACATTTCCTCTATTTCTACTACATGATTACAGATATAAATAATATGTTGAAAACAAATGGTATGCTGCAATGTAATATTTATTTGGTTTTTTCAAGGTGATGGAAAACTCATCAGGTTGTTAAAATACTCAATATGCTCATGTTAAGTCTATTATTAAAAGAAATTCCTCATTTTATGTTTTAGCTATCTTTGTAATAATAAAGACATGTAAGTTCATAGTGACTTCCTCCTTGTACCATATTTCATAGGTAAGAACTCCAAAATTCTATTTTATCATAGTATCATCTACTCTAACAGTCATTATACTGTAAGTGCCATGACAGATAGAAATTTTCAGAGGAATGTATGAAAGACAATCTTATGCAATAATAATTCAGTCGTGATTAAGTAATTTCCTAAGTAAGACAAAAGAATTATGTTAAGGGAAATAAGCCAGTCTGCGAAAGACAAACA
>PVJO010034487.1:0-10875 GCA_004026905.1 Hystrix cristata | reverse complement strand
TTGATGATATTAAGTAATTATTATCAATTTCTTTTTAGATGTGATAATTTTATTATAGTTAAGCTTACAAATAGTTCCCTTCTTTTCAAGACACAAACTGAAACGTTTATGGATGAAATAAATATGATGCCTTGGATTTGTTTCAAAATAACACAGGAGGAGAGGGAAAAACGGAGGACACAGAGATGACAAAACACGGTCCCATGTTGATCACAGTTAAAGCTCAGTGACAGATACACAAGACATTCTCATATTGGTTCCTTTATTTTTCCATACACATATTTAAAATTTTACACAATAAAAAGTGCTTTTAAAGGAAAAGACAATAAGGGAGGGAAGAGTGAGTTAGTGTTGCAAGGGAGCAGCATCCTACCCAAGGACGGTACTCCTTTTAAAGGGCAGATAGCTTGGTTTCCTCCACTGGTGCTATATTATCTGTAAACTATTTTAAATACTTAAACACAGTACAATATCCTGCATTTCATCAACGCCATCAACTGCAATCAGACTTTATTTTATGTACCACTAAAAAGGATATTTTTAATGTCAAATCACCATGTAATATTTTTGAAGACATTTAAATAGAAAATGAACTGAACAATAAGCATAACTGCAATGACTACGACGTGAGCAGCTATTACCAAGCTCATCCAAGCAGGCTATAATTACATCAAAGTGGCTACCTGACAACAGTGATTTTAAGAAGGCATCGATTCTAAACTGTATCCAGAATTCAGATGCCAATTCAACAAAATATTGAAAAAATTCAAACTGCTAAAATTTGGTACATGTTTTTATTAGTTTACATGTATACTCCAGGGCAGCTCAGTTATTACTATAATATTTTAACTTGAATACATATATACTCTAAGGATGACTAATTAGTATTTTAAAGACTAAGTAGAAGCCAGAAGGGCTGTTGTAAGCTTTAGCTCATTTCATCTCTAATTAACACTGAAGCCTTTGTTAATTACATGGTATGTGGTAAAAATGATTTTCTCATTGCCTGGATGTGTTCAAGCTATACAGATTTGATAGAAATCTTGTATAGACACTCGCTTTGCATGAACAGGTAGAAGACTATAGCAATGGTCAACATCAGTAACATAGATAAACTAACATTATGCATCTTCAGATGTGATGCAACTTAAGATACACTATCACCTGAGATTTGCTCTACCCAAGAGATATAGGAGGGATCTATTTAGCCTTTAGATATAACCTCTGCTTTACAAGAAATACAGGCAATATGGGAAAAAGCCAAAAATAATACAGTGAAGAATGCAGACAAAATGGTAAGTTACAATCTGTAGGACAACTGCTTTTGTCCATAAACCAAAGTCATAAGAAGTGGGGGACTGTACAAGATTTATGAAATGGCAAAGATATAAGAAGTACATGTAATGTGTGATCCTATATTGAATACTAGTTTACACAAACACCTATAGAGGGTATATTTTGGTTAATTAGGAACATTTTAATATGGTCTAGAAAGGTAGAAATTGTTGACCTGAAAACAGGTAAGCTAAAGAATATCATAATTTTATCTTGGCAAAAAATACAAATATGTATAGATAGATAAACATTGAGAAAGGGGGATGGAGAAGGGAGGGCGAAAGATTCAAAAGAATATGTATTATATTATCAGTGGTGATTATTTAATGCTGAGAATGGAAAGCCTTTACTTCTTCCCCCCTGTATTTTCTAATTGCTACAATGCACAACAGTGCTTCCAAAATAACAGAAATATTATTACAAAACAAGAAAGCTCCACTAACCCTAAAACATGTGACCTTTACAATGGCAGTCCAGGCCTGAAGCTGCACGGCCTCATGTTTGCCCGCTAGATCATGGGGTTGTATTGCTTGCTTCCAGTTTTGTCTCTATATTATTGTCTCATCTGCCTCGAGTGAAACTTTTCTAACAGATGCTGTCAGAGCATGTGAGAGAACAGAGAAATGGGACTTCATTGAATTTATAGAACAGGTATACAACTCTTTTTGGATCTGCTTGTTGGCAAACACATGTTTGAATGGCAGAATTAGGCCAGAGGCTTGTTTGCATTGTAACGTTCCACTGGTAGTGAGATTGCTGGTGAGGGGAACCATAGTGGCCTCCTATCTATGACTAATACAAACTTTGGGTACCAAAAAGAAGTGGACAATTGGAAACCCCAAAATGACTGAGGTCAGTTTGTTTCTGCCTGATATTACCCTAAAAAATAGGTTGGCAGTGGGAATGAGCATATCACAAAGACATAGATAGAATCATCAAATAGATTGCCGAGAATAGCATTTGGCAGGCAGGATAACTATGTGCATTTTTAAGGCGCATGAATTTTCTTCTGTGTAAATTTCCTAAATGGAACTAAGCCTATTGTTAAATTTGTATTTTCTATACAACTGTTGGTTATAAATTTTGCAAACACATGAAAGTGTTGAAAGATTGGTACTATGAACACCCAGCCTATATCTAGATGCGAGACTTAATTTGGCCACATTTTCCTTCTCTCTGTGTATCCCTGCTGAATACTTGGAAAGTAAACAGTTTTAACCTTAAAATATTTCGGCATGCATCTTCAATGAACAAGCAAATTTTCCTACAAAACCACAGTAACATTTTTACATCTTAAAAAAATACAGTAGTTCTGTCTCATCTAGCCCATATTCAAATTTTCTTAAGTGTTACAGAAACTTTCATGGATGTGTCATTCAAATCTGGATCCAGTCAAAGTTCATACACTGTATTTGTTTGTTTTTTTGGTCTCAGTATAAAACAATACCCTTACATGTTTTTGATAAGTCCAAGCCAGTTGTCTTATAGAACATCAAATATTCTCTATTTTTCTAGACCTTTTATTTCCCATATATTTGATGGACTTAATTAGAATCAGAGTCAACATTTTTGGCAAAAGTATTCCATAGTTTATGCTCTGTACTTCTTACCATATTGAACTAGATGTCATATAAGGTCAGTATGTACCAGTATCAGTGATGCTAACTTTCATCAGTGACTAAAGGTAATGTCTGTCTGTCACATTGCTTCATTGCAAAAAAAACATTTTATTCCATTTTAATTAGTAAGAAACCTATGAGCAATACAATGAAATGATGTGAATACCTAGTACCTCAATACTCTTTTATTCAATGGGTTTTTTGGGGGGGTGCTGGGGACTGAACTCAAGGCCTTGCACTCGCTAGGCAAGCACTCTACCACTGAGCTAAATTCCCAATCCCTGCTTAATGGTTTTGATGAATGCCTGAAACAGGGGAATGAAGCTGCAGGCTAGAGGTGATTCTATCATTCCTCCTACTTTTGTCGACTGGTGTTCTTCTGTAAGTTTTCCTTCCTTTTCCAAACCCCATGATTTTTTGTTTGTTCGATGCAGTACAATTAAATCCTGGTGTTGAGGCTGCTTCAAATGTCATCAGCATCAGCCCTTTCAAGTAGATTCTTGTATCCTTTTATTTTTTTTTAATTTATTTTAAACCAAGAGCATGTATTGGTACATTCTACATACATTGGTCACATTCATTACATTTATTCTGTACCTATACTTGTATCCTTTTAAATACAACCGTATATGTATTTCCACTCTTCCTTCGTCTATGGGACAATTCATCCAAGGTTCACCTTGTATATTCCTGGCCTCACACCTGGAATCAGCCACTTCTTGAAGCATTCCTCGTTCCTTTGAGCGGGGAGCGCTATTTAGAGAAAAGAACTGGGCACTAGGTATATTCACTGCTTTTTGGGTAGAATCATTTCGACATAGGTTCAGTGAATAGAGGATTTTATTTGTTGTTTTATCTTTAAATCATGAATTCATGTTAACATTCTCAATTTAATGTTATATAAAATTTCTTTGCATCTTTAATTCTGTATCCATAGATCTTTTATAACATCATAAATCTTGGCTCTGATAACATTAATATATTTCCTTTTCTGCTCTATCCTTGGGAGATGTGTATGTCTGTGAATTTTAAATCATAATTATATCACTACCAATCAACCTACTGGATGATGCTTAAAAGTTCTTTGCAGTTCTTCTTGTTTTTAAAGTATGTCACATTAAGCACGAGTCAGAGGACACTGTTGACAAATTAGTTGAAGTAACTGCTTTCTTTGTGTCATTATGACATCAAATTGATAAACATGTAGATTAATTTGTTTTTCTGGTGTTCAGTTTTAAGATTATAATATTTTTATTGATTTAATGTTATTTATAGAAATTTAAATATTTATGGTATAAAAGCTGAATTTATCTAAGTAGAAAAACTCAGTGGAACCTAGCTCTTATCCTTCTTGTCCACATTATTTAACACTCATCCCTATGTAACCAATTCCATTAGCTTATTTTTATAACTTTATTGGGATATATTTGACATGCTATCAATTCAGTTTTTGAAAGGGAAATTAGGGTTTTTAGCATATGCACACGATGGTTCAGGTTTCAAGATTCAAGGAGTTCTGATTATGCCAAAAAGAAATTCCACATCCATTACCAGTCACACTCTATTCCTTCGCATATTACCACTTCCTGGTCCTTGGCAACAACTAATTTACTTTCTGTCTCTATAGATTTAAGATTTTATATGAATGGAGTCATAAATGGGCTTTTATGTCTAATTTCTTTCACTTATCATAATGTTTCAATGTCCCATAATATAGCATTATCAGGACTTCATCCCATTTGATGGTCAAATAATACTCTACTGTATGGTTATTTTGCTCATCTATTCATCTACTGATGGACATTTGGTGATTTCTACCTTTGGACAACTATGAATAATGCGGTTATGAACATTTATATATAAGCTTTTGTATGGACATATGTTTTTATTTGAGTATATACTTAGGAATAGAATTCCTGGGTAATGTGGTAACTCTGCCTTTAAGCTTTGGAGCCATGAGTATCTTTTAAATTTATCTTAGTGGACTTCATTTGTGAAATATAATAAAATAAATCATAAGGTTTTTAAAAACTTTACCTTACTATATTTCATTTGAGGAGAATAATACAATGTGTGTACACACTTATTTTATCACAAAAAAGCTAGCATATTACATACCCTGTTTGAAACCACAGATTTTTGTTGATTTTTCTTTTATACTCTGAAATTTGTAACGCACCCTAGAAATTACTACAAAAACGAGTTCATGGATATCGTTCTCATTCAGTTCTACTATGACTACAAAATACTACATGGTTGAATATACCTTTACCTACTCAATAAGTCTCTACTGTTGGAATTGACATTATTTCCAATCTTCTCTTATTAAAATTACACTGCAATGACAAACTTTGTGCACATTTGTAGAGGTATATCTTCACAGTTGATGCGTAAAAGTGAAACTGCTAGAACCAAGGTTCGCTAACTCCTAATGAGAGTGCTTTCTGCCTATTTTGGAGCCAAGTACATTTATCTTTATTCACAACACTGAATCCTCTAGTCAAGGAGCCCCAATGTGGAGCACATATGCCCCTTGCACACACCTATCTCAGAGCCCATCACCAAGCCTACTCTCTGCAAAGCTGCTATCATTACCCACCATTCCAAAGATGACCAGAATCCTAACAACTCCCACTTCTTGAGATTTTCCTGTGCTGTGCACTTTACTCATGTTCACTGTTATCTACATTAACAGTCCTAGGAGTTTGGCTTTCCTGGTCTCATTGTACAGATGACCAAATAGGTTCAGAGTGGATTGCCCAAGATTACATAGCTAAACAAGTGGTAGAGTTGCCGCTCAAACCTGCTTCATCTAACAGCAAAGCTTGTATCCAGCACACTCTACCTCAGTGTTACCCTGCGCCAGACAAGTCAGCTGCACGATGACTGAGAGGATAAGACACAAGGTCCAATTCACCTTCTGCAGAGTACTCAGCCTGCCCAGCAAGCAGCTGGGAGTTAGGACTACACAAACTGGGACTCACGAGCAGTTTCTCTGCGGGCCTGCCATGGGGGTCGCCACTCTGACAGGAAGTCTTTCTGAAAACCCACCAGTTACTTACTTGACTAAGTGTCTTATCAGAAGTTCCAGCATCTCACGGTTCTTTTCTGGTAGCTTGTACACTAGGGAATGAATAGCTCCCAGCCGGTAATCCAGGTTGTCTGATTCTGTCAAAGGTAATAGTATGAGAAATGATTCGGCTTTCTGGGCAACTGGACTGAAAAACTCCCCATGCATACACACGCAGATAAACACACAGAGGCACAGATGCAGAAAAATACAAACAGAGGCACAGACAGAGTGACAAAGACAAGAGAGACAGATAAGTAAGTACAGAGACTCAATGACAAGGAGTGACCAAGAAGCAAAGACACATAGAGAAAGGGAAAGAAAGAGAGAGGGAGATGGGGGGGGAGGCAGAGACAGAGGGAGAGCAGAGACAGAGAGACAGAACAAAAGCTACAAAGACAGAAAGAACAAAAGCTACAGAAACCAAGAGGGCCGGCAAAAATAGAAGCTAGAAAAGAACACAAGACAAGACTGTCTCAGAGGCAGTCAGAATTCTAGCCACAACAGGTTACTCCTAAAGTCCTACACATAAACTTCCATCGGGAAACCCTTTCCCACCTAGCTTTCTTAGGATACTCAGAGGTACACCGCTGCCTCTGGGTTCCTGGGAAAATTACCCGGAGAACCCAGAAGTGCAAAGCGAAGCTCCCTGGCCTCAACAAAGATCCATTAAGAGAGTAAGATCCTTGAATCCTTATCCTGCCCACCATACAGGGTACAATACAGGACAAGAGTTTGTCCAGGTAGGAGAGAAGCCTACACAGTGAAGCCAGCTGAAACTCTTAATGGATCTTCAACTGCCAACCCTGGAGGTGATTCTGTATGCAACTGGAATTTCTCATGTACGCCATATTTCTCATGTACACCTTGTCCTCTCCCTCAGTCTTTTCATCTAGAAAACAAGAAGCTAATGCTACAAGATCACGTGCAGTGCTTTACAATACAACTGAGAAGCACTTGAACAGGCGAGGTGTTGAAAGAAGATGAAATAGCAGCTGTAATGTAACTGTTTTGCTGCTCCTTGGTAATGTAAGCCAGTTTTCTTGTTCTGATGGAAGAGGCACTAAATAAATGAATCAAAGTCTTTACATCTGTCACATCCCTCAAATTAGCCAATTCTTTCCAACCCATTCAACTAACACTGATTTATGAAAAGTCACACAACTACTGAGTTAGCATGCAGGGATCGCTTGGGAGTGAGCAAAATAAATGTATGTTTTTGGTGTTTAGGCCTTAAGCAGTTTTCTAGGATTACTGCTGTAAATCTTACTAAGAAACCAGGACAACACAATTAAATAGTTACATAAATACTTACTGGCAGCAGAGACCAGCTCTTTATGAAGCCTGTAGGTCATGACAGGTTCAGAGAGATTCCTGAAATTATGAAAGGCTGTAAGTTCCTTTGGAGTGGGAGTAGTCTGACCCTCCTGATTCCCAGTTCCATTCCTAGAAATTTTGGAGCCCCATAGCTTAGTGTGGTTATATACATTTGTTTTCTTCACCTGAAGCTTTATAAAGGGAATCCAAGCTGCTAGTAATTCAATTGAAGATCTGCAAAAGTATAGGCTGAGGCATCTATCAAAGACTCCAATTAGTCCCCGAAAGTGAAAGGCAGGGCAAACCAGAGCTGCGAAGTTCTGAAATAGACCTACTCTGAGGGCTACCACGCACCCCTTACAATTGGATACATCCATGGAATTTCTGAAGTGCTTTTGCACCTATCCTCGCACATTCGTTCCTTCCAGTGATCCAGTATGGTGAAACAATTACATTATTCAAATCCCAATTTGATGCTCAAATGAGTTCTTCCATTCGGTCAAAAACCACTGGCTCCTCAAGAAACTTGTGTCTGGCATTGCGCCAGGTACTGGGCATTCAGAGATGAATATAAAATAGTCCAAACTTCCAAGAAGCTGAAAGTCTGGTCAAGGACAGTGCCATATACAAAATTTTCAATGCAGTGGGACAAGTGCATGAACTAAAAGGTAACTGGTAAGTGGCTCGGGGGAAAGAAGTAATTAATATAACAGCAAGGCTTCTATTGTTTTAAGTGACTTATATGTTTTAACTCATTTAAATCTCATGACAGCCCTGGGAAGTAGGTGTTATGATTATCTCCATTTAACAGATGAGGAACGAAGGCCTGGGGATGTTAAAGAACATATCCAATATTACACAGCCCGTAAGTAGCAGAACCACACAGTCTGTCTCCAGGATCCATGCTGTTCACTACATTATATTGCCTGACACTTTTGTTTTAATCATCCAGGCCTTGGATAATAAAGACTTGAACAGAAATAGTGAAAATAGAGATCCAAAGAAAAGGTGCAGATAGTGCTTTGAAAGATATTAAAGCTAGAATTCCTTCATTGATTATGATGGTGAGGGAGAGAGTAATCTGGTTTGGGTGAGTAGATAGAACAGGAATTAAGAAGGAACTATAGATGCTAAACCAGAGGGACACTGGATTAGCCAGGGGGAAATGTCTATTAAAAAGCTGGACACGAAGCCAGGCCCAGTAGCATACACCTGTAATCCCAGCACTCTGGAAGGCTCAGATGCAAGAACCACAAGTTCAAGCCCACTCTAGTCGACTTAGCGAGGTTCTACCTTAAAATAAAAAAAGGATTGGGGTAGCTGCCAATGTATATCAGTGAAAAGGTCCTAGGTTCAATCCCTTGTACCGCGAAGAAAAAGAAAAAGTCTATCATGAACGTAGGAGGATGGTTAAAACCATGACAATAAAGGGCTCTGTACCAAGAGTTAGTGTGAATTGGTGCCCAAAGAGCTACAGAAGGCCTTCTGACATTTCTTATTTGGCCAGCACAGTGTATAAAAATGAAATGTAAATTAACCAATAATGAAAATATAAAAAATTAATGTACCTCATATAAAAATCTGTATTTCCCATTTCTGATGACAAATGGAAAGATGTCTCCATTGGGCCCACATGATCATAGAAGTAAAGAATACTACTACTTGTATGTAAAGAAAGGAATCACCGTGCAAATAAAGGTACAGTATGCAACACGCTTATTTAGTCTACTTTGCTCATTTTCATTTTCTGGGCCCTATAGATCTTTGAGTTTTTCATCCCTCCAGTATAGTAGAAAAAGAAGAAAGTCCTGGGAAATATCAGGGATAAATACCATAAAGAGGATTGCCAAGGATGGCAGAAGAGGTTACAGCAAACCACAAGCAAACAATACACCAACATCCAAATGATGGGAAAGTTCTGAGGAGGGCTTAACAGTTACAAACACTACAAACATGTCAAATAAGGTAAAGACTGACATTTGTGCTTTGTGTGCTACACTGAGGGAGTCATTGGTGACTTTGGCAAGAGCACATTCAGTTGCACAGTGAGAAAGAGATTACAGTGGGTTGAAGTAAGACATGGAGACAGGATATGTAGATTACTTGATACAAAAGCCTGGAAAGGGGTAGAGGATCTCATTAGCCAATCTTGTCTAAACTCCAGGCTTGAAGTATCATCTATTATATAGTCAGTGATTCCCACGTTTTTAGTTTAAGCCCAGAACTCATCACTCAGTTTTAGTTCTATATATCCAACTGTCTGTGTAACACAATGCCCTGATTTTCTTCAAAGGCACTCAAATTTGAGAAGTGCAAATTAAAACAACACTGAGGCTCTGTCTTACTCCAGAAAGAATGGTTATCAACAAAAAAAATCAAACAATAACTAATGCTGATGAGGCTGCAGGGAAAAAGGAACCCTTCTGCATCGTTGGTGGGAATGTAAACTAGTTACAACCATTACAGAAATCAGCATGGAGAGTCCTCAAAAAACTAAAACTAGAAATTCCATTCAACCCAGCTATTTTACATTCAGGTATATTCTGAAAAGACTTAAAGTCATCACAGACTCCTGGGAACAGAGAGAAGGGGAAGAAGAGGCCCCAAAAACAGTACGCTTATAAACCAGAGACACTTAGGTTCCAAATACTAGCTGTGCTCATGGATATTACTTAATGGGAGAAGGGATCCACCTTAACGTCTTCATCTGTAAAATGGTACTGTATCAACTGTGGTACACAGTTCTTGGGAGAAGAAAAAAATGACGCTGTCGATGTGAGCAACTAGCACACTGCCTAGCACAGAATAAACCTTTCAGTAGCAGTTCCGTTCTTCTTTGGCAAATGCAGAAGAAATATTTCTGGAAAGAACATTGATTTATATGCCTTAAGGCGTGACATATAATCTCTCTCTCTCTCTCTTTCTCTCTCTCTCTCTCTCACACACACACACACACACATTATTTTTGTCCAAATACAATACGATGTTTGAAAATGGTTTTCTCCATTAAAGTGTTAACAATTATGAATTGCCAAAATTCCTAATTCTACCAGTGAACCCATCTTACCACCAACTTTGTGAATAATGGCAAAACTTCGATAGTTTCAAGGGCATGCTTTTTTAAATAATACAGTTTTTCAAAAGCCTTTTTTGAATAAAAATTTTCATTTGTATGCTCACTTTGTTTAAATTCCCAGTATTTTAAAAGTCTTTTAAGGCATCCTCATCTTTTTTTTTTTTTAAACCAAGAACATGTATTGGTACATTTTACATATAATGGTTACATTCATCACATTTATTTTGTACCTGTACATGATGCTTCTTGGTTCTCCCCCCTCTTCCCCGCCCCTCCCCTCTGTTCCCTCCCTCCCTATTTACAGCAGGTTTATTCTTAATTTTCCATATTTTCCCTTTCCCTTTTCTTTCCTTTGTTAAGGCATCCTCATCTTTAACAAAAAAATCTTTTTCACTTTTTTTGAGAATACTGTCCAACTCACTGAAACTGCAACTACATTTAACTCCAGTCTCTAGGCA
>PVJO010034486.1:0-10881 GCA_004026905.1 Hystrix cristata | reverse complement strand
TGGAATATGCTTGGTTGATTTCTAGATGATAAATAAATGTGTTTCACGGTGTCTTTATATAATTCTTTCTAGTCTTGAGTGATTCATTCATTTAATTCAGTTTCATACTCTCTAAAATTATACACTCTTTATATTAATTATATACTTTCTTATACTACTTTAAGAAATATACTTTTAATTTAATTTAAATATATTTACAAAGACTTTTTAGGTGTTTTTTCCCATTCAGTTTCTACTATATGGAACTCTATTTTTTTAAAACAAGTAATGAGATTAAATGATCTTTAGTAAAGAGTTTAAGGTTTCAAAATATATTCAAATATGAAAGATACTGAACATTTCATCAACATGATAATCTGAGAATAAAGTGGGTAATTTATTCAGCATTTCTAATGACTATAAAACCTTGTCCATTACTTAATTAAATATTAGATATTAGACATATATCTACCTTTGGTCAAAAGAATAATGGTTCCTCAAATATGTCTACATATTAATCTGTAAAGCCTGCGAATGTGTTAATTTACATGGGAGAGGAACTTTGAAGATGAGATTTAGTTGAATATATTGCAATGTGGAGATCGTTCTGGATCATCTGAGCAGGCTCTACATAACCACAAGGGTCTTCATAACAGGGAGACAGAAGAGTCAGAGAGGAGAGTTAGGGAAAGGATGTGAAAATGCCACAGAAGGGTGGGGGCACCAACCCGCTAGCCAAGGACTGCAAGTGACCCAATAGGCAACACGTGCAGGTAACTTCTAGGAGCTGCAGAGGGCAAGGGAATGGACTGTTTCCTGTAAGCCTCCACAAAGAGCTTTCCCTGCCAAGCCTGGCTCTTGGCCCAGGGAGACTGATTTGTACTTTTAACCTCCAGGATGGTAAGAGAATAAATCTACATTGTTTAGGTTGCTAATTCTGTGCTGTTTTTAATAGTAACAATAGGATATTAACACACTGCCTCAGTTTATCAAAAATTAATTGGGAGGAGATATATATATATATATATATATATATTTACAAGAAAGTCCAATAATGAAACAAAATAGGTTGCAAACCATGCTTGTATCTGTATAGAGTTGTATGAAATGAATACCAATGGGATCAAGAAGAAGCTCAAGGAGGGAATGACATTTGAATTTATTTTTTTAAATAGTCTAATAAATATGAGCATTCTGGCCAAGTGAGATATGTTAATTAAATGTTAGGATCATGGAAGCATATAGTATGTACAGGGGATCAGATATTACTAGAAATAGAAAAGTGGGGTGTGTGTGTGTGTGTGTGTGCGTGTGTGTGTGTGTGTGTAAGGTAGGTCTGGTTGGATTTGACATAAGAGTAGGTTGAAGACTGATTTCTAAGGACTTTGTATAATATGTGGTCAGGAAAATGAACATTATTTGGGGAGAATAAGAAAAGATTAGGTTATAAAATTTTATATCTACTTTTATCAAAACCGTATATGTAATTAAAAAAAAAACACAGTGATGGAAACTCCTATTCTTCCCATGACAGAATTCTGCTTCTGGGAATCAATCATTTCCGCATTTATCTACTTCTTCTAGTGTTTAGTAGAATAATTTTAAATATTGTATTTTTCCCGCTGATTTATAATTTTCAATGTAAATTTTCATTAAAAGGAATATAAAGATTAAGTTTTCTTACACACATGCCCTGCTGAATTAACTTTTGTAATTTCTGACTGTTATTTTTTTGACTGTGTATATTTATCAGGTAAAGTATGGTCATTCAATAATAGTATCTGATGTGTAATGACTAAATCTGAGATGTTAGCATTTTCATTTTAAACATTCTCTCCCCTCTGTACAGGGCTGTAGAATATCACCTGTGATACAGTTTTTGCCATGCAAATTAGGAGCATTCTTAGAAGATGATAGAGAAGCAAGAAAAATGGACCTGGTTCACTAAATAATCTCAGGGGGCAGCTATCCTGCCAGCTTGGACCTCTCAACTCTGGCCTGTTTCATGAACATAAAAAAATTCTAGTGTATTTAAATTGTATTACAGATTCCTCTAGCCAAAGAAACATACACTGAGCACTATAGACAATATCGCTAACCGTAGTCATTTTATTTACTTCCTTCTTTCCTTCCATCCATTTGCCTGTAATTATTTCTTTTTTTGTTGGGAATTGAACTCAGGGCCTCTTGCATGCTAAGCACTGCTCTACCACTGAATTATATGCCCCAGTTCCCTACCCTAGTGATATTACAGGCTTTTCTTGCAGCCCTCAGATAATTTCGTGTTGCTGCTTTTCCTCTTGGACCCTCTACTCTTCGAGTTTATGCACACTACATTTACACACACACACACACATACACACACACACACACACACACACACACACATCTGTGCACGCACTCTATGGGACCAGGTAGGCTGAAGTTATATTAGAACTATATAGGCACGGTCCAGATATTATGCCTCAGGGAACTGTTAGTGTAATTTACCTAGAAAAGCTCTCTTGACCGAGGTCTGCTAAGTTTCTCCAGGAAAGCTTAACCTGCATAGGATTTTCTACGTCCCCCTTGCACTATCCTCATATAATGACAGTTTTTAAAACTATCCTATTTTTAATAAATGTACATTCATCACTCCATTTTCATAAGCTTAGCAACACACATATTCATTGTTCATTTCTACTAGATGTAAAGTTTAAAACAGTCACCCATTTGCAAGGAAGAAAGAATGTTAACTCCAGTTTGGGCTGAGGCCAAATTCTACAAATGGGAAACTTGCTTGCAGCAAATTTTTCAGCAGAAAGCACATCCTAGCGGAGGCGAGAACTGCCACGTCTATCTTTAGTATGACACTCAGTGACCGTGCTATCTATAGATATAGTGGCTGGAAAAAAGAAAGACAACCCCCCCCCAAAAAAAAAATAAGGTGCAGGATAGTATAGGAAATGAGTTAGATCAAACAAATATTTGGCAGTATAGTTTCAGAGGTTGAAGTAATTTGCAAAAACCCAAATTATACTAACCACAGGAAAGGTGTCAGTAGTCATAAAGTATGCTTAGTTACATTGTGAAGGCCATGTGCAATTTAGTATTGATGCCTGTAAAGAAACAAGAATAGGATAAGGCATTAAAGCAAGTCCACAAAGCATGAGATACCATATACTTCAGATTAAACAGAGTTGAAACACTACAGTGCACCAACTGATTAAAATAATGAAAGAGGAGCAATTGAGATGTAAAGGCTAAGGCGGATGCTCCTAGAGAAATCAGTGTAGCATGCACTTTCCCTGTCAAGGATGCACAGCTGTCTCAGTCCTGAGAGAGAAGGCGCTAGGTGCCAAGCCTTCACCCAGGCTGCCTAGCAACTGCTCTCCTGGGTAGGGCAGCTCATAAGTTAATCTCTTTGGTAAGCATTTGTGGCTATTAATTTAATTAGCAAAGGCAGTGTAGCATGGATCATCCTAGTGCAATCGCAAAATATTAATGAGGATTTTGAAATTCTAACCTTGAATCCACATATTGGAGACTGTTCTCCAAGTCGTAGTAAAGCACAGAAAGCTTATTAAGAACAAAATAATATCAGAAAACTCTCTCTTTGCAATCAGGTTCTATGGGATTTCAAGAAGAATTTAAAACTTAAATTTTCCTTCTCTAATTCATTGCATAGATCTTATTGCCTGACTTAGATAGTGAAAACTGGATGTGGTTTTCAGAATAAAATTCTATGAATTCCAGGGATCCATTCAGTATCACAGTTTTAATAGTACTATTCCTTAGAAGACCTATGGATTTGGCAACATAACTGTCTTCAAGGAAAACTGCATTGGATACCTTTCAAAGGCTGGTAATGTTGCTCTTGTTAGCTGGCTAGAAGGGTAACTGTTTCATGATAACAAGAAATATTGTATGGCTTTGACTTAAGGACTGTGTTTTATCCCCACGGGGCTTCTGCTCAGACCTCTCTATTTCAATTTAATAAAAGACAGTTGTATTTTAGATGTTTTTTTCAGAAAGTCAAGTTCCACCAAAGGCAGATCACCTAGCATTTTATGTACTTTCTAACAACTTTTTCCTTTGGCAAAATGCTTTAATGGGGTATTGAATCTTGACTTTGAAAATAATACTGTGATAAAACTTCAGTGTTGTCTCAAGTTTTAACAAAGATACATTGGAAAAAATTAAAACCTCCCAAATGCTTGTTTTGCTCTCCTTTTATTCTTCTCTAAGAAAAGAACAAAATTCAACAATGTTCTAGTTTTTGCAAACTAAAACAGTAATTCTCTCTTCTTTCCTCTGGCTACTACTGTGAGAATGATGTTTTTGCATTTTCTAAGAGGATCTGAAGTTAGAAATTAGTTCTGTAGGACACTTGTGAGCTGATTAGGAACAAGGTCAAGAATGTTAAATGCCTGGAGGAAAATGTAAGTCAAAGGAAAATGGGGAGCAAGTGTTAGAGTGGTAGAGATGGTTATTTAAAAACCACAAAGTCATTGCATTTCCTAGGAAAATATATTAAATTTTCTAGGGATGAGAAGGTGTGTGGGGTGTGAGTGTGTGTGTGTGTGTGTGTCCTCATTCCTAACTCTGTGCTTCAATAGGTATATACTCATAAGAACTAACTCACCTGGCTTCCATTTTTGCTTGCTCCCAACATAGAACAAGAAAAGCAAAGCATAGAGGAAAACAGTTCAGTGGTTTTAAAGTAGCTAGTTGGCTAAAACAAAATCAACTGACTTTATGAAACTGTACAGTTAAAATTCTTCTCATGAATTGCATCAGACCATTTACTGTATTAATAAAATACAGTCCGAACAATTCTTACACCAATAACTTCTTATGTACCACTTAAGGAAATAGTTGAAATGAAAATTACTAGGCTCTTCCTTAAGTCTAAAGCATCAGAGACTTTGTATGTAGGGCCTTCAAAGTAGTTCAAATGCATCTTAAAACTGGAGAAGCTATACCTTAGTATTTCATGTAATGTATACAAGACATCACTCCAATAAAAGTTTCCTTTTTCCCATTTCTCCTGGTAATTATTATAAATATAAAAATGTTGTTGTGTTAGAGATATATAAACTTTTTAAAATATATTTTTAAATGATATTATTTTTCCATTATAACTTTTTTTCAGTTCACAGTTTCCACATTTTACCTAGAAAAACATAACAAAAGGGGAGCGAAAACTTGACACTCAGAGCTAATCCACAAACAGCATTTTGAAAGGCATTTTCAGGACGCATCTCTAGGTGCACGGATGAAAGTATAATCATGATTCACGATGCTCTAAAGGAAAGCATTTTAATTTACTTTTTGCCAAAATATGCATTATATTCTTGTTCATTGAACTTTTGCCAGATTATGTAAAAAGTGGGGAACTCTCACTTTCTTAGTGGCGTACAATATGAACATTGATGTGTGTGTGAGTGTGTGTGTGTGTTACACCAGTGGTGCTAGTTCTCTGTGGGTGGCCTGTCTTGAACTTCTTTATATGGAGACTCAGGCTGAAAGGTCAGCCCTTGTCTGGAATTGGCTACTTCCTGCTAGAACGGGGCAGCGTGTCCCAGGCCCTCCCATGAGACCTTCCAGGGAGAAAGGAAGTGCTTAGGGACAATAACACAGTCTTTCACGGGCATTTGTCCTTTTCCTTTTTCGGCAGATCTACAGTCATTGTTGTCTTTGTTCTCTGTATGCAGCTATTATATAAATGTTAGTTTAGTTTCTTCTCCGTCCTGTTTGCCTTCCCTCGGGATTTTCATTCATGCTTCTTCCATGGACTGACTCTCTTTCTCTACTTCTCACCATCAAAACGCTGCTATCTTCTCACAGACCTCCATTCCAAGGCCATGTCAGTTGCCCAGTTACATGCTTTTAGACTTTCCCTTCATATGCTGCTTAATAGTAGGAAATAGTGACTATAAAATTGATTATAATGAATAGTTTTATTGATTCAGTGTGTTACTTAAAAAAGTAATTTCTAAGTTCCCTAACGACAGGGACAAGGCTGATTTGTCTCACCATCGTATCTGTAAGCGAGGCATGATACAGTGGTGGGTCTGTAGATATTCACTGAAAGACTGAATGAATGTCTCCCTTGTTCGTATTTTCTTCTTCTTTATTCTTTTTTGGTATGAAATTTTGAGAAATACTCAATGTGTCTTCTTCCATTAATAATAATTTTAAATAAAACAATTAGATCAACATTTATTAATTTAATAATTTTCTATCTGAGGCAATATGTTGTATTTTTTATATAAAAGACAAGAGAAGTATGTTCTCATACTTCCTTCTCCAATTATGTTTCAGTATGTTTAAATTAGTCTGATTTGGAATATTTTTCTCAATGCCTTGTATTTGTATTTTTATTTTACAGTATTTTTTCAAGCATTTAAGAATCTGTATTCTATATTATGTATATAGCTACTAAATAGCTTAGACTTAGTTCTTTGTTTACAGATACTTAATGGTTAGTGTTTGTGCTTTATAATACATGTACACATTTATGTCGTCTTTATTTTATAGTATCTCTCGGTTTGTACTGGGTTATATTAATAAATAGAGTTTCATGGGAAGAATATTGATAGGATGGAACTCCTGAGTTCTCACATTTATGAGATTATCTTTCTGTTAACTTTACAATTGAGCTATGACATTGGAGGTGCAGAATAAAATTGAAGCATATCCAGTTCTACTCAAATTATCTACACTTTTTTTCCTTTTTATAATTTGTTTTTCTTAGAATGCATCATATCTCTGAAGGTAATGCAGAGGTCTTTATTTAAAATCTTAGCCTCTGCTTCTAATACCTGCCTGGTTGCTGTAGAGTGAATTCCCAAGTGTTGCATTTGACCCAGAGTGTCCCTTCCAGGCCGTATGAATTATGAATTATTCATAACTGCTGCTAGGATGAAAACCAAAATCTTCAACACGGTCTATACATGATCTAATCCTGATCTGACTCCCCTGCTCAAATTTGCCAAGAGCAAACACAAACATCTCTGTCCTTTTTGCTTAAACAAGCAGAAATGCATTACTTTTAGCCAGGAGATTTGTCTATCAGAGATAGTGTTTTTATGATGCCCAACTTATGTCTAAGGTGTTCAATGAGATTGAAATTCTCTAAACTAATAATTCTTTGTCTCTTACTACCACACTTTCAACATTAATTTGATCACAATTGTCAGCACTCAAGAAATAGAGTTCAAAGGTTGCTCTTCTATTGGTGAGGTGATATGTAAGTAAAATCCTAGCCTCAACATCTCTGACTAGCTTTTTATGTGTTGATTTTATACTTGCTGTAAAACTAGAGGCTGATCTCAAAATTGCCCCTTTCTCCTCCTATCTACTGTAGAGTCTTGGATGTTAGTGGCATCACTTCAACAAGTACAAGAGAGTAAGAAGTTGGAAAACCCTCTAAAGATAGGTTTCAGAGAGTGCAGCACACTTGGTATTGGCTGCTCCTGTTTTGATATTGGCTAATGTTCCTCTTTGTAGTGGAATCTAGACGCATAGAAGGATTTTGACATGGCATGTCTTGTGCAAAAATGGAGAGAACAGAAAAATGGAAATATATTCCTACTAATTAACTTATTCTGAAATAATATCCCTCTATGCTTTTCTATTTTAAAGCAAATTTTATTTACTAATGTTTCTTTACTTATTTTTATAGTTATTAAAAATGAAGTTTTGTGTTTGTTACAGGTGAGGCACAGAGTTAGATTTTCCATTTTCCATAATTAACAGACCAAGACCACATTTAATATGCTCATAAAACTTTAAATTTGAAAATAAAAGCTGTTTCTTTGGGTATGAAAATCCAGTAGTGAGGCTAAGGTCCAGCTGGCATCCGGTGAGTGCCATGACTACATGTGGATGCATGTATATGTGTGCTATCAAAGTAAACGGTTTTGTCAGTTAAGTACCAGAAAACTTGACTTGAAATGGCAAATATAAGGACACTATTATGTAATAAGGCCTGCAGTTTGGAAGTCAGGTAGTTCCAGGCTCCAGCTCCACTATCTGCCACTCCTGGCAGCCCTTCCTTCATTGGTATGCAGGTTGTTTTGTGCTGTGTTGTTTTGTTTCCTCACACTGGCTTTTCTCATGGTCATGAGATGGCTCTGAGCAGACAATGAGGTGATAAGCTTGTTTGTTTTCTTCCAGAATAAGTAAGACAAAAATATGTTTCAGAAACCCTACAACAGAAAATTTCCATTCAGTTTTGTCCAAATTGGGTGAAACGTCCGTATCAATAACAATTATCAGAAAATAATAAGCACCAGTTGGCGTGTGCTGAAAGTCCTTAACCAATCCCCGGCCACAGAGCTAGGATGCCTGCGGCAGATGTAAATGAACACAAGCCCAGGGCTGGAGCTGGGGAGCAGCCCCTCACAAGCTACTTAGGGACAGGCGGCTCCTGAAGAAAACTGGGGCTTTAGGGTGGGTCCTGCTGTGCAGGCAATAGACAGTGTCTTCTTAAGGGAAAATATGTCTCACTTGAGAGCAATCAGATAAGAAGTAGATGAACAGACTATTCGTGATACAGGAAATCAGTAAGAATGTGGCTGACCCCGCAGCCTCTGAGTGGCTCCGTTCTGCATACCCAACTTCAATCCCTTGCTCACCAGCTTAGTGAGGTTGGCTGCACTACTGTTCTGTAAAGCGGGTACCCGATTCTACTGACCGCAGAGGGTTTTCTTTTCTTTCACTGTAAAAATGAGATGATTCTTACCAAGCGCAAGGTCCCTAGTTCAATCCCCAGCACCAAAAAAAAAAAAAAAGGAGATGATTCATCAGCCTGGGAGTAAATGTTGACTTTATCTTGCATATTATTAATTTTTCTTAAATTTTAGGAACATCATTGGAATAAGTTGTCTCGCGAGCATGTTCTATTAAATTTCTTAGAACATTTTAATTAGCTCATCTGATTAATTCGGCTCTTCTCTCATTGTAGAACATGTTTTTTCCTCTAAATTTGAAATATTTTCAATGTTTTATTTGTTCTCTTCTCTTCTTCAGAAGCATAACCTCTTTGTCTTGTACTCATACGTGTTTTATGCCTGTCATGTTGATATCAATAATTCATCTTTTTATCTTTTTACTTCTAGTACTGTGATATTCTCAGTCCTGTTCTACACATAACTCACTTAGTTCTGTGTGTTGTCAGTTTTACTCCTTTTTGCTCCTAGTATGTTGTTTGGTCGAGAAATGGTCTTATTTTGCTTTTCCATCTCTTTTCTGACACCTCTAAATTTCTTTCTATTGTCTTGACATCTTGCTGGTGAAACTTCAGTTCATTAAATCAATGTTCTTTATTATTTCTTGACATTGCAAACTTGTTGACTACTCTTGTTTTTTGATTTGGGAGGCAAATGGATTCCTAAACTGGGTTCTTTGTCTGTGTTTTCTATATGCAGCTCCTTTTTTTTTTCTTATTTATTATTCTATATCCCCCATTAAATTTTTCTCATTTGTGTCCTACTTACATGTCTAATTCTGAGAATAATAAGGTTCTGTTGTTGGCTTCTAATAACATGAATGAAGAATGGATTATTTTCGGTTTTATTTTGTTGAGTAATTTCTAAAACCTGCTTCTGTATGTGGAGAGTTAAAGACTAGATGTGCCTAGCTTTCTTTTTTCTTTTCTTCTTCTGGTTTTTTTTCCTTCTTCTTCATTCTGCACCAGGCATTACTCTATCTAATCTGATGAATATTGTTTTGTTAAGATTTTCCTGTAATGTTCAGGACAAGATTACTTGGTCATTATGGTGCATATTTCTGAAGACATATTTATGTTTCAAGTGCTTACTGTCAATTTTCTACTAATTTTTATTTTGTGATTACTGTTGCCATATCACCAAGCACCATTACACTTTTCAACTTATTCTTTGCCCTTTTATCTTCTGCTGGGACAAAAAGGGACAGCATGAGAAAATATTGAATTTTAGTAGATCTTCTCATATGAGTACTGAACACTTCATTTTACCAGTGGAAATATACGGGAGGATATTTAGAGTTTTTTTTTTTCCCTCCAGATTTCACTCACTTCATTTATTCCCCAAATTACTCATAGCATGATATTTAGGAGTGTTCATAAAGAAAAAAGTACTGACCAACACTCTGATTGTTTGAATTTCATCATCATCATCATATTATTATTAAATGACACATAGTTCAGAGGAGGGCAGATTAGATCATCTATTAAATGTTACGGATGATATCTCCTCATTCTCTTGGTCTTTTCCTCATCACTGGATGTATTAGTGGGTTCTAGAGTCAATGGTTTGCCAGAGAAGAGATTTCATGCAGGATAAGTACAAGTTAAAACATTCACACACACAAGCCAAATGCAGGAAGAGTGCAGGACATCTACCTGTGTGCTGGAGACCTGAAAGATCCAACCAACGGCTGGGAGCCCACCGCGTTGTCCCATGTACATTGGTCTCTACACTAAAAGACTGAAGAAATCCATACTGGAGCCAGGATGTGATGCTCGCAGCAGAGAGGAAGACCAGAGCTCCCCTGAAGCAAACAGCAGCCATGCCCTAAGACAGCGAGGCCCGAGCTCTTTCGAGGACAGCTGAGTTCACTTCAGGAAAACCAACTGCAACAGAGCTTCTCCTAGGAAACAGCCGGCCACTATCTTCAGCTCCTGTTCTCCTTTATGTTGTTGGCAATAATCTTCAGTTCAGGTGGATCTTCTACACCCAGTACCACACCAGCTCAGACCAGCTGGGTGTTCCTGCTCAAGTTGACCACAGTCAGTTCACCACACTGAAAGATGCTGTAGGAATTTAGAATATTTTCTGGAAAAACTGAACAACGCAAGAGAATAGACACACAGGTAGTGCACTGACAAAACACCTAGATATCTGTTAAGTAATAAAACAATTAACGAGCTCA
>PVJO010034485.1:0-10882 GCA_004026905.1 Hystrix cristata | reverse complement strand
CATACACATATATGCCCCGAGGGTGTAGTGTGTTACACACCCACACCCGGGCTGTGGGGTGTAGTCTGCAGCTCGCAGACCATAGCGCTGCGTAGCACATTACTGTGCCAAACTCTGCAGGCACCTGTGACACATGGTATCCGTGTGTGTAAACACAGCTAAACACAGAAAAGCACAGTAGACGTGGCAGGGATGGTGCGCCGGACAGGTCACTTCCTGCGAATGGTTACTACACACAGAGGTGCACATTACATATTTGACAAGTAAACGATTGAATCCTTAACAAGCGTATGGACAACTTACCCACGCTGTGCATATCTTGGGAGCTACAAAGTGAAATCAGACCTGAACTCTGGCTTCAAAGAACTTACACTCTAAATGAATGATTTCAGAGCTGCCTCAGTGTCTATCCTTGGAGGACTCTGGGGACTCTTCAGGGGCACAGAGACCGTATAATGCTGACAGGCAGTGCTGCAGGCAGAAGGAACGCTGGCTTCTGATCCTAGGCGGGCACCCAGATGACCACACATAGTACACTTCAGCTCCTGGTCAAGATCAGCGAGAGTGGGTGAAAGCTCTTTGTTAGGATTTTTTTGGCTGGAGTAGGGGGTGGTGGGGATCAAACTCAAGGCCTTGTGCTTGCTAGGTAAGCACTGCTACCACTTGAGCTAATCCCCGACCCAGAAGCTCTTTGTTTATGCACCACTCGAGTGCTGCTGAAGGGACTTCTCCATGGCAGTGCCACCTCGGCGTATGTGAATAGAAGGTGCATTTCTCTCATTCTTTTGCATTTTGAGCGGCTGTTCGCCTGATGGCTCTGCTTCTTTTCTCTAGGGAAAGGCTAGCTTCAGTTCTCTCTCCTTTGCCCTGGGTTCTGGAGCCTACCAGAGCCCCAGCTCTGAGCAGGTACCTGACAGCTCCTCAAAGCTCCCAGCTCGCAGGGTGTGTTCCAGTTACCTCTTAGCTAATGGAAGAGGAACAGCCTCTCTCCAGAAGTAATTTTCCCGGCACTGTGTTCCAGCTGGGATGGGAGCCTGGGCTGCGGCAGCATGTGCTTGTTCCAGCAAGGAAACTGTTAACTAGGATGCAGTAAAAGGTGCCAGAAAACTCTGCAACCTCTGTTGGCTTGTGAACACATTCCTCAGTAATAGAGAAACTCTGATTCGAAAGTTTGAGCCCCGCCTGGATGACTTAGAACCTGGCTCAACCTAAAAAAGGTCTGGATCCGTAGCTCAGTGTGAAGGCCCCAGATTCAATCCCTACACTGCAACACACAAGCGAACAAACAAACTCTTGAGCATCTATGGACTCCTAACACAGTCATTTTGTTAGCTTCACCGTGGATATGACAAACGAATTATTTTTTTAACTTTTTAGATTAGTACATTACATTATAATACTAATTTAATACAATATGTAATACTATTCAAAAAGAAACATATGAATTTCTTTCCTTAACAAATTGTTAATTTAAAATAATTGTCTAAAAGTGATTTGTGGATAAATAAATTTATCCACATGAAGTTACATTGTATTTTGTTGGGGGGTCATATAAATATTAAGACACAAACTGAAATTTAACCACAAGGTAAATAATGTCATAAAAAATAGACAAACTTCATTGCTTAGCTTTTGAATTCTTGAGATTTCTTTTGATTCGTTTTGATAAATTTTAGTGTTTTAAATGGCAAGAAAAGGGGACATGTTTTGGGGTATTTGTATATATCTCTAAGAAAATTTGAAAAAAAAAATGCATGTATTTTCATCCAGTGCAAAGCTATGTTAGATGTATCATCACTATCCATAGTTTACTTTTCAAAGTATTAGAGAATCTTAATTGCTGTGGAAGAATTTCAATAAAACAACAAAAACAAGGGTCTCAGTAAAAAGTATCTTTTAAGTTAGTTTGCAGAATTATTATCATTTGTGTATAATCATTAATTATCACTTGTCAATGTGACCATCCTACAAGCACTCTATCTTTACACATTTCTTCATTATAGAATTAAACACCAGCACACGATTAAGTGTAAAACAGGTTGTAACTTTCTCCTCAATGTGTAGGGCTACACCAGATCCACATTCAAAGAAGTAAACTGCAAGAATCACTTGCTGGGAACTGTTAGGGAAATTTGAACATGGACTGGGGGTTAGATAATACTGAGGAATTATTGTTAACTTTGTTAAGAGTGATAATGACAATATAGTTATATATGAAGTGTCACGATGTCTGGAATTTGTATTAAGATACCTAACAATGTCTGGGATTTATATTAAAATAACTCACAAAAATTGATGCTTGATAAATTCAAATACGATGAACTATTAATAATTACTAAGTCTTGGTAATACAGGTATGTGGGCGCCTTAAACTTTTCTCTCTGCTTTTTAGTTTGCCGACTTCTGTAAGAGGTCAGAAACGACCTCCACATCCCCTTTAGTGGCCTGGTGATGGGCGGAGTCTGAGGACCCCAGTCTCCCTGAGACCTCATCCATTCCCTCCTCTTCCCCCAGCCCCTCCATTCTCAGAAGGAGGCTGCTGCACTGCATGGTCCTCTTATTTACTGTTCCTGTTTTAAAGACTGAGATGGAGGCAGACACACCAGTCGCCTCACTGAGCTAAGGGGAAAGGAGGCCCTGGCCCCCGGGGCGCAGGGCACCCCTGGCTGAGGATGGCTGTGCTGGGACAGCGGCTGCGAGGGCCAAAGGTTCTGTCTGCCAGGACTGAGGCTGGGAGGGAAGATCTTCATCGGAGGCCGATCACTTAAACTTTCACAAAAGAACAGCACTTTGAAAGCCTCCAGTCCTCTTTCCTTGGGGGAGAGGAGACACATGAAAGGTGGTAGGGGAAGGAGGGAAGTAGAACTCCTCTGGGCCTCCCTCCAGATGACCCAGGACCCAGTTCCCTCTAAAGCCAGCAGCCTTTCACCGGGCTTCCAAAAACTCCCGGCTGGCAGGCTTCATTCCAGTTGCCTCTCAACATGTCTGTCCCTCCGAACGGGGCTGTCTGCTTCCAGAGGATCACCTCTGTTTGTTCCAAGGACTGTTTCTGCTGCCTGTGCTTGCGGTCATAACTAAGAACACACGAACCAAACTGCAGTGCAGAACTCCGGCCATGCAGTTCACCCATGTAACAGAGGAGAGACCACAGCTTGGACCTGTATCTACCATCTGGCCATTGAATGAACTTTTTAATGTCTTCCAAATATGTAAGTGTTTAAGGTGCATATTTTTATTTAAGTGATTCACAGCTTCCACTATTAAGTTAATCACCAACCAGCTCCTTCAACTTGATAACGCTGGATGAGAGACCTCCGCCACCCTGTGATTCTCTGCCCAGATTCCAGTGAAAATAACCCAAAAACCAGATCATCAAAGAGGAATTTTTCCCCACGGAGCTGGCTCAGGGAATAGATTCCCCTGGGCGATTTGCCTCCTCCTGCGTTTTATTTGGACCCTTGTCAAGATCCATTTGCACTTTCTCAGCATGCATGGCGGGGCCCTCCTCCTCACCTCCCTGCCCCAACTCAGGCCTTCCGAGGAGGTGGCCCTGACTTGGCCATGTGGCCAGAGAGCGCGCGCAGGGCAGGGCTGCTGGCTTTGCCGCAGGGTCTCCAGATCAGGGGTGTTAAGGGACAGCTGTCTCAGGCGCTTTGTATCCTGAACACAGAACTGAGCAGGGCACAGAAGTAGTAGTAAGAAAGGCAGAGATTTATTTTAGGAAAGTACACTCCACAGAGCGGGGCCGGCAGAGGAGCAAACCCCGGAACAAGTTCGCCTCAGAGCGGCCCCTTCTGCTTTAGGTTTGAGGCATCACTGGGACCTTTCCGGGGTCTGGGGGTCTGGGCTGGCACCTAAGGGGACTCTGTCCGATTAACTGAAAGTCTCCGCCCTCGAGTGGGGAGGGGTGTCTCTGACTTCATAGGGACAGCCGAAGCCGGGGCGGGGTGCGGGTGAAGACCACCAAGCGGATGACACTACTGGCCACGGGATTACCCTGAAGCAGCTGTCCTGCCACAGGCCAAGGCGGTGCGGCGGGCCAGGGCGTGAGGGCGCCAGGGGAGCGCAGGGTGCGCCCCGGCACCAGCTTGGTCACCGGGAGTGCACCAAGAGCCAGAAGGCGTCCCGCTGCTGCGGCCGGGCCCAGGAGGCCTTCGTGCTGATCCTGCCCGGGGCGGGGGCGGGGGGAGGCTCGGGACCCCGACCCGGCCCGCCCAACCTCAGGGGCCCGCGGGCGCCCGGAAGTCGGGCGTGCTCCAGGCGCGCGGCGACACGGCGCGCTCCACGCGCTCGGACACCGTGCTGATGTCGCTGGTGAAGGGCGAGATGCGCGCGCGCGCCCCGAGGGGGGCCCGGCCGCCGCGCGCCCGCGGGTTCCCCCGCCGCTCCGCCGCCCGCCGCTGCTCCTCCTGCCGCGTGCGCTCCAGCGCCTCCTGCAGCGCGCGGCGGAACAGCCGCGACACCTCCTGCACGGCCGGCTCGCGCTCGGCCAGCAGCTCCCGGAACCTGCGGCAGAGCGGGCAGCTGGGCACCGGGCGCCCGCGGGCCTGTTTTCCGGCACGCACCCCTCGGCTGCCCCAGCAGCCTCCCCCATCCGCACCCGCGCCCTTCCAGCGTCCCCTGGGGCAGAATCCGAAAAAGGGGGAAGGCTGAGATTCTAGGCCTGGGGATGGAAGTGAGCATTAGAAGACCCCAAAAACTAAGGGGTCGTGGATGGCCGGAGCAGGACTAAGAGTTTTAAGGGAATATCAAAGAAAACTGTGCGGTGGTGGATGTGTTGGTTGGGGGGAGGGGAAGGCTGGGGAGTCTGAAGGGACTTCCAAGTGTTTCCTTGTGGGTTTGTGTTTCTTTACAGAGAGAATCCAGGTAAAGAACTTGAGTTACTTTGACGTTATTGGTGGACTGACTACATGCTTCTTTGACCTCAGTGTCCAGTGCCCCAGAGCTGTGAACCTGGCACTCACGCACGCTCAGATGCACACACACACATACACACACATACACACACACTCACTCCTTAGGCAGGCCCATGCGAAAATTGGTATGAAGTAGAATAAGTGAGATATCACTGCTGGAGCCAGGCATAGTGGTGCATGCCTATAATACCAGCTCTCTAGGAGGCTGAAGCAGGGAGATTGAAAGTTTGAACCTGGCCTGGGCAATTTAGTGACTTAAAACCCTGTCTCTGAATTAAAAATACAAAAAAGAGCTGGGGTTGTAAGCTCAGTGCACAGGCCCTGAGTTTAATCCCCGGTACTGCAAAATAAATAATAAATGTTTAAAAATAACAATCTTGGAGGGGCTGCGCAGGAAAACCCCTCTAGGAAGGGAGTCTGAAGACAACCCAATGAAGGAGAAGGAGCAGGTCTGCTAAAGTCCAGGATAATGATAAGCCCTGCAGGAGAGGGGGAGGCTTGCAGGCTGGCATCCTGGCCTTTGGAGCAGAGCTCGGGTTCCCCAGCAGCTGCCCACAGTCCCCGTCGAGCCCCTTGCCCTGCCTGGTTCCTTCAAACAGGTGACTCTAGTCCTGGCGGCTTCGGGGCTCCCTGTAGCCACCTCCCGGGGTTCCCCAGCCAGTCCCCAGAGGCTGGCCCTTCGCGGGGCTAGCCCTTACCTGAGGATAGCCAGCCCGCAGTAGGACGGGTGGATCTTGGCGCACACCTCCTCCAGATGCAGCCTCTCGCCAGGGCTGAGGTCGTAGGCGGGCCGCGGTGTGCTGGCCAGCCAGCTGTAGTCCACACCAGTGCAAACCTTCCTGACCGCGTTGCTGCGGGCCCGCTGCTGCCGCTCCACCTCTCGCATCTGCCCCGCCAGCTCCATCATGAGCGTCTCCAGCACCATCTCAGCTGGGCTCCGGGGTGACGGCCGGGCCGGGGTCTCATTCCACCGAAGCCATGGGATGAGGGACATGGCCCCAGACCTGCTGAGACAGAGTGGGGTGTGTCCTCCCTCAGACCCCCCCCGCCAGTTAAGAGAGAACCCAGAAGAACAGAGTGGAACGGAGAGCTGGCCCAAGTGAACAGAACTGGCCTGGAGTAAGTCACTTAACATCTTTGATCAGTCACTTCTAAATCCACAGGACCAGGCCAGACCGCTGTGAGAAGCAGATGTGGACAGACCCGGACACTGTATCATTGAGAAGCAATGTGCCTGCTCATGGTTATAACGATCCTTCAAGCATTCTGATAATTGAGCCTAGGGAAATTGCTTCCTGAATCCTCACTAACCAGACAAGGCAGGAGACAGTGTGTATAGCCAAGCAGTTTCCCCTGTGAGTGAAGGGAATGAACACATACGTGCAGTTAGAATGGATGCTTCCATCCTCTGCTGACTGAACAGGGAACACATTTCTAAATACACACCACCACCACCACCACCCCCCGCCGCTGCTTGGACACTGAGAACTGCGCAGGGCTGGCATCAACCTGATAAAACCTCACCCGCATCCACCCGTCTAGCTGTTCATTCAGCACAAATCAGGCCTGAGGGGATGAAACATATCTGTGGGGGATGCAAACAGGAAAGCCCATGGGGACTCTGCTCTCCAGGACATACGAGGCTTTCTGAGTAAATACCATGACATCAACCAGGTGTGGTGGCGCATGCCAACAATCTCAGCTCTCTGGGAGACTGTAATCAGCACCCAGGCAGAGCCCAGGCTGGGCAACTCAGTCAGACCTTGTCTAAAAAAAAAAATAAATAAAAACAAGGGGGCTGGAGATGTGCAAACGCTCTGGGTTCAGTCCTTGGTACAGGGTGTGGGGGCATAACACCAATGGAACAAGGTGTCTGTGACTGAAGTGCAGAATTATTATCGACTTGGGGAGGGGAAAGAGTGACTTAGAGAAGGAAAGGGGCCGGAGAGGACACTGCGGACCGCACCAGGCCGAAGGGTGCCTGCAGTCTGGAGGACCTGGTCACCACGAAGGCAAGACGGGACTGGGGGCTGGCTGAGCAGGCAGCTGAGTCCTCTCTGCACCCCCTCAAGGTCCTGCTCAGCGCAGGTCTGGGAATGGCCAGCTGGCTGGCTGGCTGGCTGGCGGGGCGAAGGAATGAAGGAATGAAGGGATGGATGAAGGACCTGCCACCGCCGGCAGGCTTTGGTGCCATTAGACAAGGGGCTGTGGCTCTGATGACAGTGAAGAGAATTCCATTCCCACGTTCAAGCCTGAAGCAGCTCTTCAAGGTGCCCCACCTTCCTGTCTGCTCCCGAAGGCTCTTCCTGCCCAGGCGCAGAGCCCAGGTGCCGGGACTCAGTCTCAGCAGCGAGCCAGGGTGGGTGTGCCTCTGCAGCTTCCAGTCTCCCAGTTCCTGCCTCCCACTTACACTTTGCTTCCCCAGGGGAGACCTCCCCAGTGCTGCCCTCTCTGGTGCCAGGTTGCTCTGTGCTGAGCTGACGCTGCCCAAGTCCCTGGCACCCTCTCTAGGGTGAGTGACATCTGTGAGTCAACGAAGCAGCACCCAGCACTTGGCACCCAGTACCTGGCACCTGGCACCCAACAGCCAGCACCCAATACCCAGCACCCAGGGCCTGACATCCAGTGCCGAGCACCCAACATCCAGCACTCAGCAGAAGGTCTGGCCCACAGCATGTGCTCAGTGAACATCCAAAAATAAATGGATCAGTCCTCATTTTCCAATTGATTTGGACTAATCCCAGCATGAAGGGCAGAATTGGGTTACCATACAAGGTACTAGTCATCGTGAGTGTGTGTGCGTGTATGTAGAGCTGCTCTATAAATTTACCTGGAGTCCCTGCTCATTCCATGATTTTTCAACTTCTGCAAGACCTGCCTTGAGGTATCATTTGAGCCATGTCCTGCCCTCCCTGTGAGTCTGCATTCACCCTGGAACTGAGAGGCAGCAGGGAGCGGAGTGGGCAGCAGGGTGCAGAGTGGGATGGAGGGCTCCTGTCTCGGTCTGAGGTGCCAGAGACCACCTGCAAGACAGCTTGCGCCCCAGGACAGGCTGGCCTCAGAATGGTCACACCACAGCCATTTGAGGCCTGGCTGAGGCATGAGGCCCTGAGCAAGAGGTCCACCCTACACATGTGCAGGGGCCTGGGACGGTGCTGCTGGTGGAGGCCCTGTCCCCTGTCACATTCCTGTACTGTATGTGCACACAGCTCTGTGTGATGGGCAGACATTTACAGATGTACAGGCATAGCTTGTAGAAGTATGTAGACATTGTAAAGTCACAAAATTATTTAAAATAAATAATAAAATTTTTCTCAAATAATTTATTAGAGTATGTTCTATTACTCTAGATTGTCATTATACAATCATATATAAATATATACATGTTTTATGTATATTTATACATCTAAACCTTTTTAAATTACAAAGCAAGCTAACAAGTATTAAAATCTGTCTGCTCCTTTCCTGTCAAATCTGTCGAATGTTCCTCCACAGTGGCAGGGCCACCCTGAGACCCCCCCGCCACGGCCTCCCCAGAGCTCCTGACTGGTGCACAGTCCTGCAGGCCAAACCAGCTGCTGGCTCACAAACCTCCTCCTTGGCGCCCCAACTCCAGCAGCCCTGGCTCCATTCTGCACCATTGCAAGGGACCTGCAAACATAGGTGGGGACACCCAGCCTTTGCACGCAGGGCCTGTCCAACCCCTATAGACAGCCACCTCCTGCACGCCCAGACCTCTGGTTGTCCCCCCTGGATGTTGGGTCAGAGAGCCTGGAGGGCAGCCTCGTGAGGTCCCCCTTCCTCCTAGGTGGGGGTTTGGCACAGAGCCACTCAAGTCCTGCTCCTGCAGGCTCTGAGCCTGTGGGCTAGGTACCTCTGGGGAGTGATCGTCCCCTCCTTGCCCCACACCCAGATGGACGTGGGTGAAGCTGAGGCAGACACAGAGACAAGGCTTTTACTGAAGCTATTTTTGTCCCTGGTGCCAGCTGCTCCCCGAGGAGGCCCCCGGGCAGGTCTGATTAAGTTCTTAAGGGCCAAAGAAGGAAGGAGAAAGTGAGGCGGCCTGGCCAGTGGGATCCCCAGTGCCATCTCATCCTGAGGCCCCTGGGATCCGGCCCACAGCTGAGACTGGTGCCGGGGTGGGTAGTCTGTGGGTCGCCAGGGACTAAGCTAGTTTGGGTTCTGCCCCGCCCTGCTCTGGGCTCCCCCACAACAGTCCACGCTGCTCAGGGTCGGTTCCAAGGTCCCCGGGTCCGGCCAGGTGGCAGTGCCGTGGTGACCTCGGGGTCTCCTGCAAAGGCCTCCCCTCAGCCAACCACACTTACATCTCCCACAAGGGTGTGAAAGTCGATTGAATCCTTGTTTTAAATTAGGACCACTGGGGAAATTTGAGTATGAAGCTGGTGTTAAAAATGACTGCTAATTAGGTTAGGTGGAAAACGGTGTCAAGGTGTAGGATATTTGGAGGTGTCGCTGAAGCGTCTGCAGCGTCTAATGTGCAAATCTTTCTGAACTGGAAACCAGGTGACCGTGGCAAAATGCTATCACTGGTTTTATCTAGGGTCATTCATGGGTGCGTAATGTTCCATTCTTCCAGGCTTCCTGCATGTTTGTGCATAGTCACGATTTAGGAGTTAGGAACGCCTAGCCTGACTCTTGCTTCCCCTTATCCTGTCGGGATGATGCTTGCTCCTCGGCTCTGCCCAGGGCAGACCCTCCCGTGCGTGTCACCATGGCATCTCTCCTCTGAGGCCACAGTAGGGGGGTGCTGGGCGGCCTGGCCCGGCACGGCAGATGCAGGTCAGTGTGTCTGTGCCATGCCTGTCCCTGCACTGGGTGTCAAGCTCCCCGGGAGGGCACAGTGCTCCTGTGTGGGGCGCCCCTGAGCCTCGGCAGCCTTGTCTCCCAGGCTGTGCCCAGGAAGCTCCTCGGAGCTCTGCCTGCAGCTGGGCCAGTGTCCTGGCTTATAAACCAGGGTTCACACACTGCGCGGCTCACGCACTGGCGTCCCCTGAGACTCAGAGGGGCGCGTGTGAGAATGCAGCGAGCCTTGGTCCTGTGGTCCCGTGCAGTGAGAGGGCGTCATCCTCCTGACGTGGTGGGGTGGACTCTGGGGAGCCTGGGAGGGTGCTGCCTAACAGCTGCTGAGAACGAAGACGGAAAGTCACAATGGAAGCCAGTGAGGAGGTTGGGCTGAGGTCTGGGATACCCAGGCCCCTCACACTGGTGGTCTCTGTGAGAACCTTGGGGACATTCTCCCTCCACCTGGGGCCTGCGGTGGGGACAGGACGGCCACACCCACTAGCAGCCACCTTCCCTCTCCCCGCATCCCCTCTGCTGAGGCTGGGGCCTTAGTCCCACACTGTGGTCTTGGACACTCGCTTGGTGGCCTGGCTATGCCCTGTCTGCCAACTCAGCAAGGTGGCTGGCGTGGGGGGACAGTGGTGCATACTTCAGCAGAGGCCACCCAAGTTCAGTTGCTATGCCCCCTTCCTCCCCGACACAGCCAGTCTGTGCCCAGGTCACCTGTGTGGCTCTGAGCCTCAGTTTCCCCATGTGCAATGGGGGTGTAAGGGTACTCACTTCAGCTTATTATGAAATCAAATAATATGATGTCTGCATACGTGTTTTATGAGCTAACAAGAAGCTGGTCCCCTACGTCTGTGGCTGTTGTTGGCACTTGGGGCTGGGATTCTTACCCAGCATTCTTACCTGGGACTCTTACCCAGTTTTCTGGGAGAGACTGTGAATATTGTTCCTTTTTTTCCCTGTGTTCTTTTCTCTTCTCTCTCTTTTGTCTTTCCTTTCCTTTCCCTTCTTTTGTTTCTTTTCTTTTTTTCATGGTACTGGAGGTGTATTACTATAATTTTTACTCTTGAGACAGGGTCTCGATAAATTACTAAGCTGCCCAGGTTGGGCTCAAACTCCCAGTCCTCCTGCCTCAGCCTCCTAGAGTGCTAGGATTA
>PVJO010034484.1:0-10891 GCA_004026905.1 Hystrix cristata | reverse complement strand
GGGGAAATGACATGTCTTGGACTGTTAAGGGGAAAACTTTCCAACGGTCTCCTGACAGGATAGTTTGTGTCTGTATTCACACCAACCAATTCAAGCATATTTTTACTTTTATTTACCTAATAAGGTGCCATAAATACATAAAATATAATCCTCTTCTCGTTTGGAGTTGAGGAAGACTGTGCTTATGAAATGAGATGAGAAAAGTTACATCAAATATAGACCTCACAGCCTGGCACTGCAAAATCCATCAAATATGTTCCATGATTTTAGGTTTACTTTCTACCTTCGTCTCATCACCCCTTCCATAATCCTCTTGCAATGTTCAATTACCGGCTATAGAGGACAACATTTATGCTTCTGTGGGTGAGATGCCAGGATGCACATAGGAAGTGTGGGAGGAAAGCAGTACTTTGTATTAATTAGGAGACCCCTAATTAACAAAGAAGATAAACTTCACATTTCTCAAAACTAAAATCATGCACATTTGCATTTTCAAATTGATCTGAAAAGCCATCCTGCTAGCTGCTAATGAGGAAACCATGTTTCTGATAGTCCCTTCCCCACAGGCTCCCTCCCCACTTACTGCTTCTCTGCCTGGGTCATGGCCACGGAGTGCGGAATGAACACGATTGCCTGCTGTGGGCCCTGGCAAGGCTCAGACTCCGTCCTCAGACTTGGAGAAAACACAGGGTCAGGTAGGGGCTTCCCGAGGCAGACAGCCACAGAGAAGGGGCCCTGGCACAGAGCCTGGCGGACCCGTAAAACCGAGATGAGGGTGGAGGCGCGAGCTCATTATTCACTCTTATATGTTCTGGGAGGCTCAATGCACAAAGGTCATCGTGAACAAAACTGATGCATTTTACCCCAATCTCTAAGGACTTATTACTGGGAAAGAAAGAAAAGGGGATAAATGTCTATGGAAGCTCTGGAACACTTCAATATTAAGTAGAAAGCTCTGGGAAGTATTCACTGAATTCATTTTTACTTTCTTTTGAAAACATCAACTTGCATTTCATTTCTAATGTTTATTGTGGTTCAATGGATATAACTTAAAAAACTGCCATTTTGCCAATTTTTTGTCAATTATTCACTGATACAAGTGACAATTGCATTGCAATACTATCCACCACACCCATTTCCAAAAATATCTTCCCAAATTTAAATGGAATATCGGTTTTAAAAAACACCACATTCCTCCCACTTCAAAAATATCAGCGACCCATTTACTATGAAAGATGATGAAGATTTAAACCCTACTAACTACAAAAACAGTGCGAACGGGTGCATAGCTTACATGTCGACATGTTTAGTTTCTTGTCAACTCAAGTCTACATTCCAAATGTTTGTCACAAGTCCTGAGATGAAAGTGTTTTTCTCCTGAAGAACCTCCTATAGGACCTATTGATGTCCCCGTTTCTCAGGGTGTGGATGAAGGGATTTGCCACAGGAGTGGCCATAGTGGGCGTCAGTAAGTCTACTCAGCTTCCTTCCCAAGAGATTGTAAACAACTGAACTAAAATACACTTCCAGGCCAGATAAATCAAACAACCTGACAGGTGAGACACAGATGGAGAAGACCTTGTAGTTCCTACCTGGTGAAGAGGTTCTCAAAATGAGATAATTTTAGTCCAAAAAAACCAAAACAAACAAACAAACAAACAAAAAACCCCCAAACCAAAATGCTATTCTAGAGGTAAGAAGAAATCCAGAGGTGACATCAACAAATATATGACTATATTATTGGTAGAGGTGATAAAACAGACAAGAATGAGGACATGGGAAGGATCATGGAATGAATTAGAAATTTCCACATTCTCAAAATGAATAAATTATAAAACAATTAAACTGTGTCCAAGAAGTCCAAGAGACTGAACAAAAATACACCGAATCAGAGAGGCCACAGAAGTGAGGGTTCATAGTGACTGATCACAGCCGGTGGTGACAGATGGCCACAAGGGGTCACTGGTCTTCACAGTCAGAAACATGTCACCCGTACAGAGAAAAACGCCGAAAAGCATACTCTTGGGGCGTTTCAATACTGATTTATTGTTTTTCTGATAATCAACTCTTATGTTTAGAGTTGAGGGCTTCACAAAAAGGGAGGTGCCAGAGTCTGGGTTTGAGTTTCATACTTTTCAGGTCTATTTAATAGATTTATAAATTCATGCTTCAGGAGATGTATATTATAATCATCTTACTTCCACTACCTGAAGTGAATCAGGTTTTCTGATTTTTTAGCTCACACCATCATGTAATTGAGTAAAATTCAAATGAGTAAGGTACAAGAAATAACTCAAACACATCCTAGATCCTTCCTCATATGTAAATTGAGATAATTACTTAGCTCATAGGTTGTAACACCAAAAACTAAAAAAAAAAAAAAAAAAAAAAAAAGTTTAAATGACTATATCCTAGTGATTTTTCAGGATCTTTAATCATGCATTTACATGTGAATATTTTAAAGTATCCTGATGCTCCAACCATCATTGAAAAAAAAATTTGTCACAATATCTGCCTGTGAAGTTCTTGGTAGCCTTTTCTAAACCGGAATTGAGAAGCAGACTCTTGGCATATTTCTTGGCCTTTAGAAAATGGTCCACTATCATTAGCTGTTGTTACTGTTAATAGTACCCGTGACCTCTATCAAGATATGAACATTTAATGGTGTGTGCTTCAGATCTGATCTGTACAGAGTTCCATATTATCATCTATGAAATTTGATATCTAGCTACCTCATCGTGATTATACTCTCCTGTATACTTCTTCATGAAAGAAAAATATAGTGAGGAATTTGAAGGGTATTGTTTCCCCTCAATGTTTTTATACTCGTATTGACTTAGGTATCTATAAGCACTTTTTAAATAATGTACCTAAAATAATTTATGCTTATATAAGTAGCACACACTGCCACATGTGTTTCCTGTGATATGAGCTAGTTCACATGGAGGTTGGTTTTAAGTCTCCCTGTGAAGTACATACATTAATTTCAGTTGTTGTAGCCAGTGTAAAGCTTTACCCAAGGGAGCTGTGTTATGAAATTCTTAAGTTTATTATTGCAACAATCCTTTCAATGTACTTGTACCTATCTCCATGTTATAGAACTGAAATTATGCAAGCAATATGTGGATGGAAGATGGTTTTTAAACTTCCATCAACAAATGCAAGAGCAGCTTTACCATCACCTACATTTCTAAAAGACAGTAATTATCAACTACATTCTCGAACACCTAAGATATCATTTCAAGGTTAGTAATGTGGTCTGTCTAATAAACTTTCCTTGACAAATCACCAAAGTATTCACCTCGTATAGAGCATCATTTTTCTACTTGACTTTAATAGAGGTGATAGGTTGATTGTGTTGAATTATCTTTTACATGTGCTTCTGGATTTGGTTTGTTATTTTATATTTTGTAAAGGATTTTTGCATCTGTATTCATTAGAGGTATTGGATTGTGGCTTCTTTATGATGCCATTATTTTGTTATAATGGATGCTTCAAAAATGGGTTTGGAAGCATTATTCCATTGTGTTTCTGTTTGATAGGTTGACATGAATTGGTATTAATGACTCTGTAACTGTTAAAGATTCATTGGTGATCCCCCTACTTCTTGGGCTTATCTTTCATTGGAAAACTTTATTTTTTACTCTCTCCTCACTAATTATTGGGTTGTTCAGATTTTATATGTCTTTATGATTCAGTATTTGCAGGTTGTGTCATGAATTAAATATGTAATATCTACCAGTGGTGGTGAACCTCTGGTACGCATGCATGGTGGGCTGTTCATATCACCGAAAGCTCTCAAAGGTTCGCCAGCACTGGATTCTAGACTATCCAATTTATTGGCATATAATTAAGATATCCCTTTCTGATCTTTTGTACATCTGTGATATATGTAATGCTTCTCTTTCCTTTATGAGTAACTTAGTTTGAATCTTCTCATTATGTATTTTCATTTTGATCTTTAAATTTCTTTTCTGATACATAAAAATAAAAATTGTATGTTTTAATCGTGTATCATGTAATGTGCTAATAAAGTCATAAATTGTGTAATGTTTGAAAAAGTTTAAACATATCTGTTTCTTCATTTACCATGTTTGTGATGTAAACTTTGAAATATAGCTTTTTGAAATATACAGTTCTAGCTTTTTGAAATATACAATTGATTATTTTTATCTATAACTGCCCTAATATACAATCAAATATCAGAAGAAAATAGGTACGAAGGACCTTATTTTCATCTGATAAAAGCCAATTATGACAAACTTACTGCCAATGTCATCCTAAATGGGGAAAAATCTGAAAGCTAAGTCAGGAACAAGATAAAGATACCCACTATCACCACTCCTGACAAACATGTTACCCTAATTTCTTTTTTTTTTTTTTTTTTTGGTGCTGGGGATGGAACTCAAGCCTTTGTGCTTGCAAGGCAAGCACTTTAACCACTGAGCTAAATCCCTAGCCCTTACTCTAAATATTAGCAAGAACAATTAGGCAAGAAAAAGAAAGCAAAATGATATGTACAGGAAAGAAAGGAATCAAGTCATCATTGTTTGCAAAGACATGGTCTTCTACACAGAAGAAATAAAAAATTCCACCAGAAGACTCTTAGAATTAATAATCAAATTCAGCAATGTACTAGGATACATAGCGTTTCTGTACTCTAATAATGAAGGCATTGAGAAAGAAATTAGGAAAATAATACCACTAACATTAGCATCACTAAAATCAAGTACTCAAGCTAACTAAGGAAGTAGAAGACTTCTAAAATGAAAACGACAGCACACTGAAAAAGAAATCGAAGAGGCCATTAGAGATGTAAGTATATCACCTGTTCCTGGATAGGTAGAACCACTATAGTTCAAATGGCCATACTTTCAACTTTGATGTACAAATGTAACACAATCCCAATGCAAACTCCAACGGCATTCTTTTCAGGACTGGAGACAACAATCCTAAAACTCATACGGAACCAGAAGAGATCGAGTAGAGCAAAAGCAATCCCATGTAAAAAGAGCAAAGGAAGAGGCATCACCACCCCAGACCTGAAGTTACAGAGCACAGCTACAGTGATTTAAAAAGCTGTCTGGTCCTGGGCATGAGAACACACATGAGATCAATGCAACAGAATAGAAGATTCAGAAACAAACTTTTTTTTTTTTTTTTTAACAAAAGGACTGAAAACAAACACCAGAGGGCAAAAGTGTTTTTAGGAAAACTGGTCATCTGCACGCAGTAGACGGAATCCAGTCTTGCACCTTTCACCATGTACTGAACTAAAATCAAAGTGGATCTAAGAACTAAATGTTAAATCAGAATCAACTTGCTGGAGACAAACTAGGTAAAACCCTTGAAGCCATTAACTCTAGGCAAGAACTTTCTGAACAGAACCCTGATTGTAAAGTTAAAAAGAATCAACAAATGAGATCACGTCAAATTCAAAAGCCTGTGTAAAGCGAAAGGAAATGTCTACAGAATGGGAAAAAATTGCCAGCTATTCTTCAAACAGAAGACTGATATCTAGATTATATAAAGAACTCCATAAGTTAACCCCAACCAAAAAAAAAAAAAGACATAATCAAATAATGGGCAAGTGAAATGAATAGATTCTTCATAAAAGAGGTACAAATGGCCAATAAACATGTAGAAAATGCACACCATCACTGGCCATTAGAGAAATGCAAATTAAACCAACAGTGACATTGTATCTTACCTTAGAAAGAGTGACCAACATCAAGATGTCAAATAATAACAAACAATGGATGGCTGCAGCAAGAAAAGGAGGCTGCTACATCGATAGCAGGAATGTAAACTGGTACAAACACTATGAAAATCAGTATGGAGACTCCTCAAAAAGTAAAAACTAGAAATTATATTTCACCCAGCTATTCCGCTTCTAAGCATCTTCCCAAAAGAGTTAAAGACGTCATATTAAAGTGATACATGTATAACATGTTTATAGCAGCACAATCCATAATAGCTAAGTCTCGGGAGCAGCTTATATGTCCATCAAAAGGTGAATGGACAAAGAAAGCACAGTATTTTCACATAATGGAGTACTACAGTGCCATGAAAAAAAATAAATTTAAGCCTTTTGTAGGAAAATGGATGCATTTCAAGACCATGTTATTAAGCAAAATAAATTAGACATACAATCTTATATATCATATACTTTCCCTTATATGAGAAACCCCAAGTGTAAGTAAAGGACAAAAAAAAAGGTAGATAATAGGAAATAGGGAGCTAGATCTGTGTTGCACAGGAAGGGGAACAAGAAATGGAGGCAGAGGAGGGAAAGGGGATTTAAAAATTAATTAAGATATGTTATGTGTGGGTCCCAACTCCACACAATGAATATAAGCATTATGTACAGCAAACATACACAAAATCTGGAAGGAGATAAATAGATGGATGGAATGTGAAGGGAGGGATGAAAAAAGTAAAGAAAAGGGAATTAAGTTATATTATGTACATGTACCAACTCCCCACAAAAAATGTAGACATGTACTATAAGCATGTGTTATTAACAAAGTAAAACAAAAGCTATTGTGAAGAACAAAACAACAACAACAAATATTGGTGAGGTACTGGATTAAAAACAAATTCTTCTGTGTTGTTGGAGTGAATGTAAAGTAGTACAAACATAATTTGAAATCAGTGTGAAAATTCTTCAAATACCTAAGACAGAAATTCCATTTTATCCAGTTGTACCTTCTGTGGGTATCTTCCTAAAAAGAATTAAAGACATCATATTACTGTGATACATGCATACCCGTGTTTCTTACCATACAGCTCACAATAGCTAAATCTTGGAAGAAACCCATATATGCCCATCAGCAGATGTATAGAGAAAAAGAATATGGTATATCTATAGAGTGGAATACCACTCAGCCAGAAAGAAGGATAAATTTGAATAATTTTTAGCAGAATATGCATGTCTTGAAACCATAGTAATAATAAGAGAAATAAGTCAGCCACATAAGGTTAAATATCACATTGTTCCTGTGACATGAGAGTCCCTAAATACAAATAATTTAAAGAGAATAAATAAGACATATGTTAAGAAACAGAATCATGAACACAATTGACATGGCAGGAGGATGTAAGGAAGCAGGAGAGAGGAAGGCAGACTGGGCAAGTGAATGTAAAAATGATAAAGACGTTGTAAATGTATCTAACAATTCCCCATTTACAATACAATTGTTTTGTATTGCACACATATACTAATAAGAATAAGTAAAATTTAGATAAATTATAAAGCATGTTAACTGATAATATGTCATGGGCATATTCTTGAAAAATTCTAAATTGATGTTAGTTAGGTGCTCTCCACACAATAATGATAACTATTCAAAGCAAAGCATGCGGTTTTCTAGATTTAGTGATTTCTTGATTTATTATGTTCCAAAACACCATGTTGTACATAAGAAACATATGCGATTTTATTTATTTGGTCAACTAAAGAATAAAATTGAAAACTAAAAACTTTGAGGAAAAGTTCACAAGCAAGGACTTCTGATACTTTGCCTCGTGGTGGATAATAAATGATCCTTAAAATTTCTAAATGTTCCAAGTATGTGTACTACTGTGAGAATAGTCCTGGAATTGTTTTCAGGCAGAAAATGCACATGGCTTAGAACAAACCTTGGTGACTTTGTAATCAATTAAGGAGAGAATGAGTTTCTCTTGGAGGAAATAAAATAACTCATTAGGTGTTATCTCGATACACACAAAACAAGCTGAAAATTTTCCATTCTCCTTTCTTCTTTCATTCCCAAGGGAGCTGATTGTTTGGAGACTGAAAACATTATGCAATATTTTATTTAATTAGGAACTCTGAGAGTGAAATCCTTAGAACCTAAAAGTATAAACACACACCTGCGGCCGCTCACCTTTATCTCTCTGGTCATCCTCTGTGAATACATAAGTGCATTTCTCAGGGACACAGTGTGGAGACTAGAAAGCTGGAGGGACACTCATAGCAGAGGGAGGGCAGGTGGAGGAAGACAGAAAGGGGAAGACAAGGTAGGTACCCGGCTTCACCTCTGAATAAATGATATGTGAAATCCCCATATCTAGTCTATGGAGGTGACGTTTCCTCATTTTAAGGCAACATTGGTTTTCTTTGAGGCCTGCCTTTCCCAGCTATTCTGCTTCCTTCTCTCACTCTTTAGAAACAGAAACCCTTGCTCAGTAAGAGTTATATTCTGGGGCGTTTCCAGCCCTTCACCGCTCTTTCTGATAAGTTGCAGTCTTCTATCAGATTTTAAATTGTCTTTAAATCTTAATTTATATTAGTATCCATTTGCAGTATATAATGATTACATTCATTGTCATGTGTTCCTAACATTTAACTCTTTTTTCATCCCCTTGTCCTCCCCTTGCTCCATTTCTTGGTCACCTTGCCTTTTGCAAAAGGTCTGTGTCTGTATTCTATTATCTAACTTTTATTTTACTGCTTCATTCATTTCTACTGTGAATTTCTCCTATTAGAGAAACTATGTGGTTTTTAAGCTCGGGAGGCTGATTTATTTCACCCAACATTATTGTCTCAAGGTGCATCCTTTTTCATGCATCTGGCCTTTTACTTATTAATCACTAGCTGACATTCTTGTGCATATGAGGTGTTGTCCACCATGTTCCAGTTTCAGTGGTGTTTTCCTATTATTTCCTACACATTTTTACAGACTGATTCCACTCTCTGACAGTCCTTATTTTCCCATATTATTATAATCAAGGTTTCACCTCAGTGGCCACAACAGCAACTACAAAACATTTTTATATCTGATGACTACAATTTAACACAAATATTTTAGTGTCTTCAAGAAGTGTTTCCTTTTGATTATGGTTTGAACAGGAGCCATCTATGAGTTAGACAAACATCGCTGGTTTCATTATTTGCTTATAGTCTTCACACTGGATGTTAAGCAGGTAAATGTCTGTTAAATTTTCTCACACACAATTTTTTATAATTGTGCTTGGGGTCTATATTTGTTGGGCTGTATTTGTGATGAATTATGATAACCAACATCTTATGTTAAACAGGCTTCCTGTGTTCCCCATTAATCATGTGTTGTTCTTTTAAAATAAGTATTAATGCCTTTTATTTAACTTTGCTACTTACTTTTGTGTCTGTATTAAGGCTTGTGATAAGCTAGAAGGTTTCATGTTTGTGTTAGAGTGGACATTTTGATCTTGACATGTAGAGTACATCAAACACATACTTGTTCAGGACCTGAGCTGTGACAGGCTACCTGAAACCCGCAGGAGACGATGTTGAGCAGCAGCTGCCACCACCGCAGCTCGGTGTCTGACAGGGAACCCACCACTCTCTGTTCTTTCAGTCTGAAGTGTTTACTCCTTCCTCGTTGATTTTGACTGACAGCTCAATTCTTCCTACTTCAGAGATGCTCTTGGTACATTCTCAGACTAACCTGCTCCACGATATTTTTCTCTCTTGTATTAGTTAAAGATCATGAGGCATTCCTTATACTTATGCTTTTTGTCAAGAAGAATGTAAATTATTTGTAAATGTATATTTTGACATATTATGTTTATAAAGTAATTCTACTTGTATAACTTTTGTATATTTTGGTTGAGTTCATCAACCAAAATACATATTTTGGCCATTAACTTTGCTGATGTTAAGAGTTCATTCCCACTCAAGAGAATCGACACAGGAGAACATATATGCAGATGTGCATACTATTCGGTTTAATGATGGTTGCTCTCTTTTCCCAATCTTATCTATGTAGTACATATAATTTTCCTCTAATATAAGAAACTCACCTGAGAAGACATCTGGGAAAAAGGAATTCAGAGACATATACATAATTTAAAAGTTCTGTGTGGTGGATTAAAAGCGGTAGCAAATTGGTTGTATTTATAATGATATGAATTCCCTGCAGTGGTGACTGCCATCGTTTAAGGAGATGTTGCTAAACGAGAGCCATCTAAGACGTATTTACTGTGATATGAAGAACAATATTCGTATTTATGAGATCCCCATTGCAACACAGGAATCAGTGGAAAACAAGAGCAGCATTTTATTTAATTTTGCTTTACTCCTACGGTGTAGTGAACACGTACTATTCCTACTAAAGACAAGAAGTATTTGCAGTTAACAGAGCTTAAATTACTTTTTCAAATTAACAAAGATATTGTACTGGTTGAGCAGGATTATATTCCAGAAAGTCAGACTCAAGAAACAAGCTTTTAAATCACAGCTCTGTGGATACATTTTGGGAGAGTTAAATATCCAAAGTAATATAATAAGAAGGAAAATCTAAATAAGAGTAGAAATAATGATAGGTGTCATTTACTGAGACTCCCGGTGAAAATGGAGGTGCGCTTAAAGTTTCACAGTGCGTCGCCACTAACCACATCTTTAGAAAGCAAAATGTAGCAGTAAGATTTCATGCTACTGGGTTTTGGGTACTTAGCTCAAGTCATAGAGCACTTGCCTACCAAGCACAAGACCCTGAGTTTGATCCCCAGCACCAGCCCCAAGAAAAGAATTCTTGCTAATGAATTGTCAAACCATGGACTAAATGTCTGTATAGAATTACACTTTAGTCACTATTGTAAAGGTAGTACAATAAAGAAGTATACAGATTACCAAATTAAGTAGAAGAAAAGTTTTCAGTTTTTTTGAAAGTTGATATCAAAAAATTTAATCATACATATGAATTAAAAATTTAATATAAAACAAGTGAGTCATGACATAAAGAATAACCTGACACATTAAAGGAACTGTGAATTATTATTCAGATTTAAAAAGGAAATGAGCTACCATTCAGCTGAAGGAACCACTGTCATTGACAGACACAACAGTGAGCGAAAGCCATCTGTGGAGAGATGACATCGTGGGGCAGTAACCACCTGAAGGGCCAGT
>PVJO010034483.1:0-10887 GCA_004026905.1 Hystrix cristata | reverse complement strand
TATGGTTTGTGTCTAGATGTCCCCCCAAAGCCTCATGTGGTAAGAGATAGCTGGATCTAGAGTGTGTGATTACTAAATTGATCCATTGATCGGTTTGGCATTGTTCTGCTGGGATCAAGGATGTGAGCCTGAGATTGGGGGGTGGGAGTGTGGGCTGCCCTGGGGGCAGGTAGCCTAGATAAAGATACAGGAAGAAGCTTAACTAGCTGCTTGTTTGCATTGCTTATTTGCATACATTCCTTGCATTTTTCTCACTTTACTTTGCGGGCCGGCCGGCTGCCGGTCTGCCACGCTCTCGGACCCAGCGGACTATAGACTGAAACCTCTGCAGACTGTGAGCTAATAAACCTTTCTTCCCCTAACTTTGGGTGTCGAGTATTCTGTCCCAACAACGAGAGAAAAGTAACTAAAACACCCTGCCTCAGCCGCATGCATCACCATGCTTGACTTTGTTCAGCCTTCTTGCTTTAGCTCTCAGGCTGTAAATAAGGGTCCTTTTTGTGGCTTATTTGGTGCCATTCTTTCACTTTTTTTTTTTTTTTTTTGCCTTTTGTTGGTTATTTTGGTGTTTAAGATGGTCCCCAGCATCATACTAAAGAGATGTCTAGAGGTCCTAAGTGGGAGAGAGTGTAATGTTCCTTAGTGAGAAGAGAGATGTGTTAGAGGTGCTTTGTTCAGGTATGAGTTATAGGTTGCTGGCCGTGAGTTTAAAGTTAATGAGTCAACCGTGGATACTAAATAAGGTTTCATCAAAGAGAAACACACATGGAGCAGCTAGGTGTGGGCCATCTGATGAAGATGTTGCCGTCAGAGGCTCTGGGCGTCTGACCTTGCATCATCCCTGGAAGCTACTTCCCTGGAAGCTAGATCCCAGTGCTCCCTACTTCAGTGTTGTGGTAACTGTGTACAGCATAACCACTGCAGATAGCGAGGACCAGTTCCTGTTTTCTATCATTTTTCTTCCAGTGCTTTAGAAAGTCTCTTTTCCCGTGATTATCATTCGCCCCCTTCTGAACATTTATTTAGCATAATGCTTTGCCATCTGAGTTCTGGTTTAGATTCTGCCAGGAAGAAATACCTGTGCGAGATCAGGAAGGTGGAAGAAAGGAAAAGGGCAGCTGTTGCTCCAGCTGCAGACACAGGGCAGACGATGTCTTGCTGGTTTCTGCACAGCTTCAGAGTGAGCGCTTTTGCGGTGCCTGCTCCCGAGTGCCAGGCAGCAGGCAGGGTCCTTGGCAGCCTTCCACAGTTTCTGCCCATCATTTCCCAAGAGCCAACCACAGCTTCCCTGACCTGTGCTTCCTCAGACCTTCCAAGGAGTCCGTAAACACCTGCCTCCCTCTATTGCATTCTGCAAGCAAAGAATCACCCTTTTGGGTTCCTGGTTGGAACAGACCCTGCTACTAAAGACAGATTAACAAGAGAAAAACAAACAAGTTCATTAACATGTGTATTCACATACACAGGGGAGGCTCCCAGGAGTGAGTTACTCTCAAAGACATAACTGAATTCCAGCTTCTGTAGCAGCTTCAACAAAGAGCAATAAGTTTTTAGATAAGTGACAAAACCAAAGAAAGAGACCTTGAGTCTCTAGAGACAGCAACTCGGAGGAAGGAAAAGGAGTGCAGAGAGAGATTGGTTAGCACAGTTTGTTAACATGGATTCCTTGGCACCATCTCCAGGCTCACAGGGTCCAGAGTCGTCTTCTGCCATTCAGTTTTCTCTCCCTGGTAGAGAGGGGACAGGACACCTTTTGTCTTTGCAAATCTGTTTCCTGCTTTTAGGCAAATAGACCGAAGACGGGAAGCTTTCCTGCTGCCGCTTTTTCCTCATTGTCTGCAGCTCAACAATCCTTCCATGTTCTGTTTTCCCACAATTTCCTATTTGAAATACTGAATGGTTTCTGCTTTTCTGTCGGAAGCCTGACTAACAGGACACTGACCCGGAAGGAGGCCGCTTTCTCCGTGTGGGAGGGAGGAACACGTGGATCTGGTGGCCAGGCCACAGGTGCTCATCAAAACTTGTGTTCTCCTCTTCTTGGGCATACAGCTGAGTGACATTTCTTGCTGCATCTGGCTGGGGTTTGTGACTAATACTCCTCCCACTTCCTCCCTGCCACCTGCATCAGATTATGCCATGAGCCAGAAATCCATTTTACTGCCATTAGTCACTGGGCTGTGGGACTTTTTTTTTTAAAAAAAAAACAACAGTCATTAACTGGGTGTGGCGGCACACGCCTATAATCCCAGCACTCAAGAAATTGAGACTGGAGGATTGCTGGGAGTTCAAGGCCAGTTTTGGCTATGTAGTGAGTTCAAGGCCAGTCTGCGATATATAAGGAGACCGTGTCTCACCAAAACAAACAGACAAAAAACTCAACAACCAAAAAACACCCCAAATAAAAAGCAGTTGGCCTACCGTAGAACAACAGATACTTCTTAATTGTACCAGAGCTTACTTTATACATTAGAAAATATTCTTGATCCATAAATCTGTTATTACAGATAATAAGAATGAAACAGGTTCTGTGGATTCCCTCCCAAAGGAAAAAACTCCTCATGCTTTTATTCTGTCTACTTTTGCTCCTATTTTTGTTGGAATTATGAGGAGTTGCATCCCAGGTTAGAATTAATTGCCTCTTGACGGCCGTGTTCTAGTTTTAATCTTATCTCCAGCCATTCTTTAGGCCGTGGTGCCACATATAATACCGCCTTTTCCCCAAAATAAGACCTAGCCCCAAAATAATCAACCTTGAAATCTAGTCAAAAGTGCCAGCCCCAATCAGCCTGTCCTTGCCTCATCTGCCATCACTATTTTCTGCTCGATGGCTGCTCTGTAAGCCAGGAAGGCAAGGAGAGGCTGATTGGGGCTGGCACTTTTGACTTCTAGTTTTAAAAGCTGATTATTTTCAGGCTAGGTCTTATTTTGGCGAAAGAGGGTTGGTTTTAATGTTTACTATCCACCCTTGTACAGCCCAAATTAGTCTTTGTTAAATTCTTTGTTTGTTCTGTAACTGTAAAAATCCTTTTGGTATTTGTCTGGCTTAGATCTTAAATGTCCTGCAAAAACCCAGCTGCTGGAGCCCCAGTCACCACCTTGTGGTGTTGTCGGTGGTGGGGCCCAGGGAAGGAAGTTAGGTCATTGGTGGTGCCCTTGAATGGCACTGGGGCTCCGCCCCTTCCTCTTTCTCTGCTCTCTAGCCACCATGAGGTGAGCAGCTCCACCTGCTGCCTCCACACAGGCCCAAAGGGACAGGGCCAAGTGACCATGGATTGAAACTGAGCCAGAATAACCCTCTCCTTCTTTAGGTTGTTTATCTTGGGTACTTTGTCACCATGACAGAAAGCTGATGAATACAGTATTTCTTTGGAGAAAGATAGCCAGGCGTGGTGTTTGCCTGTAATCCCAGCTACTCAGGGGACTGAAGCAAGAGGATAGCAAGCTCGAGGGCAATTTAATGAGACCCTGTCTCAAAAAAATTTTAAAAAGCTCTGAGATGTAGTGTAGTGGTAAAGTGCTTGTCTAGCATGTGCAGGGTCTTGGGTTCAGTCTGCATACTGCAATCCACCAATCACTCAATCAAATAATAAACAAATAAATGAGAAATATGGAGGAGATATACTTTCTAAGTTGCTGGAGAGCTGAGGCTGCTTTTTTGTTGTTTTTATACATGAACAGCAGCTTGCTGAGTCCATAATCATGACTAAGTACTCCATTTTCTCAAAACGAATAGCCGACATGTATTCTTCTAGCACTTCATATAGTTTAATGGGGGAAGTGGGAGATGAATAGATTTCTTCCTTTTTTAGGTTCCCTTTCTGTCTTAGTACAAGAATTTTTGCTGTGACCTTCATATTTACAAACTCTCCTACTTGTACTTACAGTTTGGTCTCTTGTCATTAACTTTGCTTGGTATTCAGGAGCCCTTTTGAAATGCTGATGCTATTGCCAGACACGCATTAAGTGCTGGGTCTGCATTATTTTAGGACAACCCTAAGAGGTGACAGTATGGTCACCCACCACTTTGCAGGGGAGGAAATTCGGGTCAGGAACTTGTAGCATGTCAGTAATAGAGATTTGAACTTGGGTCTGTTTCACTTGGGATCTGAGCAGCAGGCTACTACCACACACAGTTCTTTCAGAAGAATGAAACCACAAGTTGCATGTATCACACACCATGCACACAGGACCTGTTTTTGTCTCTTGGTTCCTGTTTCCCCTTCAGAGACAAGACAATTGCCCAGACAGTTGATCTTGAGACGCTGGCCTTCACATCTGCTGGTTTTCATTGTTATCATTTGTATTATCACAGTTTGGCAAACTCATTGCTTACATTTGGCTGTGTTTTCTGCAGTTTTGTCCCTGATCTTTTCTCATGGTAAAGCAGAGCTAAATTTTTTGGATTGGCATTTTAGTTTTTATGTGCTTCAACCTCACCCATTTCGTTCAATAGTTCCTGCCTCTGGCCAGGCCCCCTGACATCTCAGTCTCTCCTCATTTTTGTCCAAATCCTGTTTGCAACCTGCACTGCTTTCTAGCATTTGTTCACTCACACATTAACTAGTGCTCGGGACCACAGTCTTCCCAAGTCTGCATCCTGAGTGCTCGGTCTCTGACTTTTATCCCTGGGACATTGTCACGGCCCTGGGTGTTTGCAGTCTCATTCATGCCGCTCTGATGGGCGGTCACCCAGGGTGCTTGGTTTCCCAGAAGCAATCATAGCAGGTGCTGTTAGAATTTTTCTCAAATCTTAAGGAGGAGGGACATCAGCAGAAATCTGCACTAGTAGTAAAGCAGCTCATTCTGAGAGCAAAGTGGAAACAGTTGAAGTTGACATGGGCAGCAGAAAGGGAGGGAGATTTCCCTTTCGTACCACTGCTGTGGCTACAGGGTCATCTGTGGGACCTGGCTCTCTGTGTGGCCCGGCCTCTGTGCCGGCAGGCTTACCTGGCAAGGTCCCGGCGCTGTGACTGGCAGGTCCAGCCCCAACCCCTGCTGCCCTGCGCACCTACTACTTGTCTCAGTTGCCACACAGAGCCCAGGTGTGGGGATCGGGGGGGAGATGATGGAGATCAGCCTGGTGCTTGCTGTCATGTGGACTGTCTGTGTCCTGCTTTCTATGGACTTGGGCCTGGACCTTAGGACAAGGGCTCTAGTACAATGAGAACAACACCCAGAGCTAGGCGCTCTACAGTTGTGGAAGGGGAGCTTGAGACGCTGGCATGCGGACTGGAGGTGGCAGGGCAGACCGTGGGGGCCGGGAATGGTGGTCAGGCAGCGGCTGCTGAGAATTGGGTGGTACCTTCTCCACACACAGCGGCACCAAGGCTCAGTGTCACAGATCACGAGCTCCTTGAGAGTGTCTCAGCCACCATGGGCCTCCACGGGATCAGGAACGGTTGCTTACTGGCTTTGCGGCCACTCCTATGCCAGGAGGGGACAGGCGGAGACTATGACGTCTGAGAGCGCTCACTGGAGCTTGGTGCCAGATGCTATATTGTGTCCTGCCCCACCCTAGAGCTCGATTACTGGTGTGTCATGCTTCCTCTCTCCAAGGGACGCGCCCTGGTGGGTGTGGGATATTGTCGAGCTATCTGACAAAGTTGACTGATGTCCAAGTATGCTCCTTACCGCCAGCCTCTTTCTCCAGTCCTGAGCTTTACTAGCAACACGAAATTGGGGGAATGTAGACTCTCCTGGCCTCACCCTAACATGGAATTTCTCTCTCTCTCATTCTCCTTCGCTGTCCCACTCCCTCCCTCATCTACATTATTGACTGCTGAATCCGTGGTCTACATAGCCAGTCTGTATTAACCTGGGAAGTGGCAGGAGTGTTGATGGTGAGGACAGAGATGCTGATGCCTTCAGTCCAGCCTTGGCCTGACATTGGCAGCTGCAGCAAGCTCGGCAACAGCACTGGGCATTCTGGTGGCCCGTCGGGTCCCCTGCCTGCCTTCTCTGCCCTGCTGTGTGCCCAGCGAGGCTGACCCAGGTGGTCTGCTGCTGGGCGTGGTGGAGCTGACTGCACACCCCTTTCCCTAATTCCACGAAGGGCTTTTTACACCATGGAAATGGGCAAACGCTATAAATAAGCATGCACACACATATATACACGTGCACACACATGCACACACACATGGACCCGTCAGAGCTTGTTGCTGAATATTTCCTCGCCAGCTCACCTCTGGGCTACGGCAGCGGATTCTCTACCCTCTGGTTTCTGCTTGGGTTTGGCCAAGTGCTTGGGAGGCACCTGCAGGGACTGAAGGGTGGGACGAGACCGTAGCCACAGCATCCTTTTCCTGTTCCTCCCTAACAGGTTCTCGCAAGTGGCTGCATCTCTCTCAAGTGGTGCCAGCTCTTTCCCCATAAACCCAGCCTCTCTGGATGCTGGATGTGCCTTCTCTTTGCTTCTCCAGCCCTGTGGGTGGTGGGGGACCCAAGTCCCGCACGGCCTGGTCACTCATTCCCTGAACCTCCTGGCCGATGCTCCCTCGAGGCTAGTAAGCTATTCAAGTGGGGCTGCTGCTTCCTTTTTGTGATGCTGACAAATAATACAAAACCCAGTTGCCTTTGGTGTGGGGGGACTGCTTGCCGGGTGTGTTCCCTGAGTCTGTTCGTGGCCTTCGTTTTCTTCCCGCACAATCCTATCTAGAAACTCTACGTGTGCGTTAGATAAAGGGAAAGTGCCTGACTCACAGCTAGGAGGTAAAGTGCTACCCTGTGTCCAGTGTCCTCTTCTTCCTGGAAGGCACAGACACCTAGAAAAACAGGAGTAAACTAAAGCCATCTCTTCAAGATACTACTTGTAGAGTGCAGTTGATCCTCTGCACTGTGGATTCAACCGATGGCAGACTGGGGACATTTGAAAAATAAAACTGTGTCTGTACCGAACATGTTCAGGCTTTTCCTTGATGTTATTCTCCAACACCTATTCACATAGAATTTACATCGCATTTGGTATTACTGATAACTTAAAGCATGAATGATATATGGAGGTTGTTTGTAAACACTGTGCTGTTTTATATGAGGACTTGAGCATTGTGGGTTTGGGGATTTTCTGGGGTCCCTGAGCCAGTCCCTGGGGACACCGAGGGACATCGTACTCACCATGTGTCCAGTCCTGTCTCTAGCCCTCTACGTTGCTAAGTTCACAGTCACCCTGTCAAGGTCAACCCTCCGTCAGTTAGGTGAAATCTTTGACCTCTTCCCAAATAAGATTTTCCAATGCATAAATGATAATAATAGAAGTACAAAAGAAAAACACACATTTAAAAAGAGGTTAGCACACAAAATCCCATTAGGAACATACTGGCTTCATCGTCTGCATGTCAGATCACCAGATGTTGCAGCAAGTCTGACATGTGCTACAATCGCAAATCTCCATGGCTTCCCCACGTGCTGGGAAACACGCCTTGCAGAGTCATGGATATCGCCAACATGACTGTGACTTCATTTATTGATGTTTGGCTTGTATTCAGAAGGGAAGGAAATGCCAGATCTGCGAGAGGTGAAGAGAAGCGAAGATGCCATTTTTCCTCTGTCCACACAAGTTCGCACACCCCACATTTGTTGTTACATGCTTGTCCCTCAGCCCCCCACCTGCCTGCCGTCATTAGCTCTGTGATGCTTCTTGCCTGGCAGCCAGCTGCTAATACACAGGCACCGGCCAGGGAAAAGACAAGAGAGAGAGTGGGAGGCAGGGAGAGAGACGCCTGCAGACAGCAGGAATTAGTGGGACAGGAGTCCGGATTCTGTCAGGAAGACGGCAGCCCCAAAATGGAGGCAGGAAGCCCAAAATGGGGTCTGCTGAGTCACCCAGGGATCTTACCCTGAGACCTCCAAGGAGCTCACAGAAACATTCGCCAGTTGTCTTTGGCCATCTGGGACCTCCCAGGACCACGGTCAGGTGGGCCATTGGCTCAGGGGCGTGTGGCCTCTGCATGGACACTGAGTGAATACTGCACAGATTGGACCCTGAAAAGTCTGTAGTTTCCTGTAGGGTAGAGGTCATATTGTTACAGTGGTGTGCACCTCCTTTCAAATCTTCTAAAAACCCCTAGACTAAGAGCCATCCTGGGTACCCTGCTCAGGGCTTACTCCTGGCTAGTGAGAGTTCTACTTTCTTGCCTTTGCAGCTTTTACTTCTGTGTCTTTATATTTTAAATATACTTGTTTGCACCCCACCCCTCCACCCAGAGTCTCTTTCTTCATGGTCCCAGTGGGATATGGCCCCGGCACTCCACTACCTATTCCAGGTTTTGCTGCATTCTGAAGTATGATAGAAGAAATAAAGATAGGTTAAAATAATACAAGGAAAATTCATAGTTTTAGGATTGTACTTTTAGAGCTGAGCATGGGGGCACGTGCCGGGAGCCCCAGTTCTTGGGAAGCTGCAGCAGGAGCACTGAGTTTGAGACCAGCTTGGGCTACGTAGTGAGTTCAAGGCCAGCCTGCACACACATAGTGAGACCATCTCAAAACAAAAACAAAAACAAAAACAAACAAAAAAATATAAAATTGTACTTTTAATAAAAACTGCAGGTTCAGAACACAAACCCAATCCAAAAAAACATTTCTACAGTCTTTAAAGACTTTGAAGACACAAAAAGCCCAGGGCATTCCCTTTTACCTGAAAAGAGACTTGGGCGTTCCTTTCTATTTGTGAGTGGGCTTAGCTATTCTTTCCCGCTTACACGATGAATTTTTTTCCCCATCACCAGTGATGGCTATCCCCAGAGAATGGGCCGCCACCTCTTCCTCCCCCTTTCATCTCCTCTTTCCATACATTTATAGATTCTAGATTTCTACTTGAAAGTTCCCATAAATATTCCCAGGCCAGACTATGATGTGCCGCTCTCTTTTGAGGGCCCGCACTCTATTTCTTTGAGTACATACTTTTAAAATTCTGCTTAATAAACCCCTTTATTCTGCTACTGATATGTTGTGAAAATTCTTTTTCCAAGATGTAAGTCAGCCCACCTGCAAACTTATTCTGCCCATAGGGTGGGCTCTGGGAACCTCCTCCGGAGGGTGTGGCACTTATGTTTCTCCGGAGAGGGTGCAAACTGTCTAGGAAGTTCCAGTCTTTGTGAGTCCCTGGGCCTGGGGCAAGGAGGAACAGTGAAGCATGGCGGCTGCCCCTGACAACTGGCTCTGGGAATCCCACTTGGTGCCCTTTGACCCAGTAACCTTGCTTCTAGAAAGCTATACCAGGAAAATAAGCACGCTCATTACACAGGGAGAAACTGAAAGCGATCTACAAGTCCCCCTTAGAGAGGTAGACAGCCACTGACAGTTCCCAAGATGGCACAGCATAAGAAGTGCTTATGATTTAATTTTAACCAATAAAAAGAAGGCATTTTACTATATACTACTGTGATTATAGCTACATAAAAATGATATGTACCCATAAAATGCATAGAAAGTGAACCTGAATAAGTGAAAAACTATTCAACTTGGAGTATTGATAGTGTAAGTCAATTTTTCCCTTAGAGTTCTAGTCATTTATCTATGTCATTTATTTAACAGAGAATAAAAATTACCAGAAAAAAGTAATAAAAGCGTTGCGGTCTCCTTGCACATACTCAGGTTACAACCCAGCACCGCGAGGGCCTCCACTGTTCCAGAGACCTACAGTAGATCACTCTGTTCTCCTAGGAGTATTTCCGGCTTGGAAACCTAGAAGCTGTGTAAAGTCCCTTCTTGTCAAAACACATGAGGTTTGGGAGATCATTTTAGATCCAAACTAGGGTAGAATCCCAAGGCTTCAGGAAGAAAGGGTACTAAGGTCTTACCATGGAGTCATCTTAGTCTGTTAGGGCTGCTACGACAAAACACTCAAGACCCAATAATTTATAAACAACAGAGACTTACTGCTCGTCATTCTAGAGGCTGGGACGTCCAAGGCCAAGGTGCCAGCAGATTCTGGGTGTGAGGGCCTTGCTCTCTGCTGCCAGGGTGGAGCCTTCTCTCTGCACCTCACAGAGAGGGAAGGGCAGAGACACTCCCTCTGGCCTCTTCTATGAGGGCACTAAGCCCATTCATCAGGGCAGAGTCTCAGGAGCTTTTCGTCTCCCAAAGGCACCCCTTGATATCTTTACACTGGGGTTAGGTTCCATCATAGGACGGAAACCAGACCAGCACTGCCGCAGACCTCTGGACCGCAGCCTCTGATCGTTGCCTTCTTCAAGACTCCCCGGCTTGCCACAACCTGAGTTGTCTGGAAGAGAAAGCAGTTGGATCAACCGTTAGGAGGCCAGAGCTCCCCCAGCTGTTGTTGTGGGAGCTTAGTGTGCCCTTGAGGATGCTGCCGAAACTTCATACACCTGCTGCGGGCCCGAGACGCCTGGCTAACACAGCCTCAGCCCCTGGCTGGGGGACGGGAGGAGGAAAGTGGCCCGGGAGCTGGCCACCAGTTGAGACTCCAGGCCCTCCGTCTCCACTGCCTGCTAGGAATTGGCTTTCTTGGAGTCTGCCTGCCCTGTGGATTTGCCAAATCCACACTCGGGTTTCCCTCTTCGCTGGGCACCTTTGGACTCTGCTACCCAGCTCTGTGCCCTGCCTCCGACGACTGTGGTTTTTCTGTGGTGTTCTGTTGGGCTACAGTGGGGTCAGCTTTGACCTGGAGACCATGGAATCTCACATCCGGGAGCTTTGCTCTCTCACACTTGTGGCTTCCAGCTCCAGGCACTTGGGCAGTTTTCCTTTGATTTCTCATGCACTTGCCTTGGCCTTTGGGAGCCTCTGTCTCACTGTGTGTCTTTGGAGCTGGGTACCTGCTTCTGAGTAGCTTGTACTTTTTATAATTGTCCCATGCTCCGGGGATGTGAAGGGACCCGGCCATCCCTCCCTGACCTCTCCGTCTCCCTCCCCTGTCCAGGTTAC